>NW_023611211.1:0-187541 GCF_013339725.1 Rhipicephalus microplus | reverse complement strand
TCTTTTTTGTGTGGGTCGTACTTCTCGTATCGCGCAGCCTACCGTTTTGGGACACGTAAAAAAAGTACATAAAAAAGATGCGTTCCACGCCGAAATTCGCGTTCGCAACGAGCTGGGCACCGACATGGTGCCCTACGACGCCCACACACTCCGCAACACCTTACCAACCGTTCGCTGCGATGTTTTGGGAATTCGTGTGGTCGTTGCATGAATATAGCGCGTGCGTGCATGCGCACGCGCGTCTGTGTGTTAGATCACGGCAATTGCATATGTTGTATGATTCAGTCACCATAACGCAACTGACGACCCCCGCTCTTCCCACACGTCAAGCAGCAGCAAGTGCCGTTAACCGTACTGTGCTGTGAACGCAAAACAGATTCGAATAGGTCGCGTAGATAGCTAGCCCGACACATGATACGATAAGATTTGCGTCAGATATTCGACGTCTACATGCACGCGTAAGACAGCGGTATCCGCAGCAGCTTCGTCATACGTACGGATAGCACCGCATCGGACGTCACGTCTGACAGAGAAACTTGATCGGCAATTTTTTCTCACTTAAAAAGTCTACCTTGCACAACTTCAACCAACGATTATGCATTTAAACGAGCTGTGCATGGTTTAATGATTGATTGATTGATATGTGGGGTTTAACGTCCCAAAACCACCATATGATTATGAGAGACGCCGTAGTGGAGGGCCCCGGAAATTTCGACCACCTCGGGTTCTTTAACGTGCACCCAAATCTGAGCACACGGGCCTACAACATTACCGCCTCCATCGGAAATGCAGCCGCCGCAGCCGGGATTCGAACCCGCGACCTGCGGGTCAGCAGCCGAGTACCTTAGCCACTAGACCGCCGCGGCGGAGCATGGTTTAATGACGAAAAGATAGTTCTAATATTGTGCCCCGCACATATATTACTCTCTCTCTAACTTGAAAAATCGGCGCGTGAATTGGGGCCAGAACAGCGCCAAAAAGCAGCACACGCAGAAATTGGCTCATATTTTAATATTATGACATCGTAATGTTGACTTTTCAGCTGACGCCGGCAATAACGTTCAAACGGCGGGCCAATAATGCCGGTCTTATTGGATGGCTCCGCCCATATTGGCTGCTACTTGTACAACCTGGCCCGATGTGTCCGTTCTAATAGGCCGGTACAGCCTATATGGGCGGAAAGTTCTGAAAGCTGGCCCAATATAACCAATCTAATAGACTGGCACAGCCATCATTGGCGGAATGTTGTTAATGCTGGTCCAACATAGCCGTTCTATTCGGCTGGCAGAACCAATATTGGGGGTACGCTGTCAACGCTGGTCCAACGTCGCCGTTCTATTTGGCTGGCATAGCCAATCTTGGCGGTACGTTGTGAAAACTGGGCCGTTCATGGGCCAGGCAATGCCGATCTATCCCCAATATTGGGCCAACCTTCTGTGCTGCCTGGGAGGCATCACCTGCACCGCACATGAATGTTATGTGTGCTGTGGCGGGCCACATCCGCGGGCCGATTGCACCTTGCAGCGCCCGTGTTGCATATTCTGTGGCGCCACCCATCTGGTCAGAGAACCCTTCTGTCTTCGCTGGCAACAAGAGCGTCAGCTACTAGAGGCCCGCGCGCAATCGGCCCGCCCCATGACACGCCGCGAGGCCTTTGCAGTTGCTCGCCAGAACAACCCCATGGCACAGAATTCTGCCACCCGAGAGGGGTTTTCATATGCGGCGGCCACTGGTGCCTCTACTGCCCATGCATCAACAAACACCACCACCGCTCCACAGAACGCCTCAGCGATCTCGGTGCTCGCGGCCGCAGTTCGTGCCACGTTGGAATTCCTTCCTCGCGACTGTGTGGTTCACCCGCTCTGCATAGCAGCGCTGGCTACGCAACAAGCTCTGACACAGCATGGCGAGTAAAAACTGTGCATGGCGGCCACGCATCCTTGAGTGGAACTGTCGTTCTTTGCGCCACCGTCACAGTGAGCTCGCTGAGTACTTGCGGCTCAACGAGTACGACATCGTCGCACCAGAGGAGGCTTACGTACGCGGAAGCAAATGTAGACTTACTGGTTACTCGAGCTCATTGTACAACGAGATGTGAAGTGTGCAATTGTGACTTAGATGTGTGCTGCGACCCCACACATCCTCCCGGCCGCTCTCACGCCTTCATCTACGTGCGCAATTGACTCGCACATTGCACTGTTGATGTATCTGACACCTTGTGCAGTGAGGTTGAATGTGTGGTGGTTAAAGTGCGCCTCGGGCAGGGCGACACGGCAGTTGCGTGTGTTTATGTCCATCATGTTCACAAGTGGGACACGGCATTCGTGACCCGTTTGTTGCGACGCCTACAAGGTGACTGTGTGGTTTGTGGAGACTTCAACTCGCACCATACGGCTTGGGGGAGTGACCACATAGACTGCAGAGGCAAAGACCTGTTCAATACCATTGCTGGGACAGGCTTACTTATAATAAATACAGGCTGTCCGACTATCGTCCGTCACGGCGTAAAGAGCCATAGATCTCTCACTTGTGAGTGACCATTGTCGGTACGAATGGAAGAGGAAGGCAGACAAGTGGGGCTTAGATCAATACCCCCTCCCCTAGGGCCACTTGATTGGCGCCGCGCGGGCACTCGCACATACACTGTCACTGACTGACCGCGTTTTCGGCAACTCTCGGCGGCCTGCCCACCTTCCTGTGTCACCTACTTCTTGCACATCGCCCGCTGCGTCGAAGCGGCCTCGCGCAAAAGCACAGTGCCAGTGGGAACACCAGTTCCGGACATGAAACTTCTTAATCTACGCGCGACTCGCCGGAGGCTCCAGCGCCGTGCGACTAAAACGACCGCAAGAAGCACTGGACACCTTATTATTGCCTTGACGCCGTGTGTCACCGACACGCACGGCAAAGACGAGACAGCTCCTGGGGCAGTCTATGCGCCACGCTGGACAACCCGCGATGCTCCGCGCGTGCGTGGAGGAACTTCAGTGCCGTCTTCTTCCCCCTTGATTTACGTTTTCCAGCCCTCGCCATTGCTGTTGCACATTGTCTCAGTTACCACCAATTGGCCGAGCTACTGGCTGACACACTCCGCCTCAGCGCTCCCGAAAGCTTACCCGAGGTTTCCCAACTCTCGCTGCTATCATCGCCGAGAGTGGTACAAACCTCTGCGCTTTTTCCTCACCACCGGCATGCGCAATCAAGTACGCGATTTGTGCACTGATGAATTCACTCTCGGGGAGTTGCGCCTGGCTTTGGCGTCACGCAAACGGCACTCAGCGCCCGACGCTGACGGCGTGACATACCATATGCTTCGCAACATCAATCAGTCCCAACTCCTAGTGCTCTTGGCCGCCTACAACGACGTGTGGCACATGGGGATAATGCCGCAAGAGTGACGCGAAGCCATTGTCATCCCCGTGCTCAAGAAGGGCAAACCCGCCTCGGAGCCAGCGTCCTATCGCCCTGTTTCCTTCACCTCTGCAGCGGGCAAGCTCTTCGAGGCCATGGCGCTGAAGAGACTTGAATAGATTGCCGAGGCACTGGGTGTTTTCTCGCCTTCACAGTGCGGCTTCCGCCGTTCGCGTGCCACTGCCGACGCCCTTGCTGACGTCATCACAACGCTAGAGGAGGCACAGCACAAAGGAGAGGCCGGGTACCTCATCCTGTTAGACATCAAGGCGGCATTCGACTCCCTGCCACACCCCACCATCCTGAACGCGGTGTGCGATCTCGGAGTGACCGGTCCACTCTTCGTGAACATCGCTTGCTTCCTCTGAGGCAGAACCATGCGTGTGGCGTCGGTGGAGTCCTTAGTGAGCCGCGTTCCGTGAGTGTCGGTGTTCCGCAGGGCAGTGTACTTAGCCCCTTCTTGTTCAATCTCGCCCTGGCGGACATCGACGACTACATTCCCCGTGCTATTCGCTGTGATGTGCCAGTTGCGGTCTACGCGCGCGACATTGCAGTGTTCGCGACGGGACCTGTGCCCAGTGGCCGGTGTACTCGCACCAGGTCCAAATCGTCCTGGACTCTATTGACGCGTTCATCACAGGCAGAGAAATGACGCTTTCACCGGCGAAGACGGAGGTGATGCTGCTGAACCCCAGTTATGGCGCCCAGCACTACACACCGAAGTTAACACTCCAAACAATCTCCATGCCATGGAAAAGGCGAGTGACCTACCTCAAAGTGCAGCTGGACCAACGCCTCAACTGGTCACCAACGGTCAGCAACCAGGTTCGAAACGCGCGAAGGGTCAACTGCGCCGCTCGAGCGCTCGTTGCTCGCGGCATAGGATGCACACCGTCACTAGCTCTCTGCATCTACAACGGAATGGCTGTGCGCGCATTTCGCCGGCCTTCCTCGCGCGGCGCTTACGCGTTCCAACTGGGAGACACTGAACGCTGAGCATCGTATCGCGATTCGCCAGTTTTCCAGCATGCCCAGAACATCTCAAATCGGCCCAACACTCGCTAAGACGGGATACATGCCACTGTCACTCCTGGCCGATCTTGGAACGCTAAATCACATAGAGCGTATGAAACGCTCGCGTGACGAACAGCAGCTGGTATTTTGGCTCTCCTCACTTCCGCACTCACGGATGGGGCAATGC
Source organism: Rhipicephalus microplus (assembly GCF_013339725.1). Lineage (NCBI taxonomy): Eukaryota > Metazoa > Arthropoda > Arachnida > Ixodida > Ixodidae > Rhipicephalus > Rhipicephalus microplus. The sequence continues at coordinate 182,929 of NW_023611211.1, read as the reverse complement.
GCTGCGGCATTCTACGCCCTCGTCCCGAGCTCAGCAGATGTGAAGGAATATAGTGCTCCGCCCTACTGCCATCGCCCTCTCAAGATATGGACACAGTTACCGGGAACGGCAAGCAAGCGGACGACTCCAGTGTGAGCGCTTCGGCACAAAACTGCTGCCAGTTTCGACGAAATACTCGCGGGGCGACTCCTCGTCTTTATTGACAGTTCAGTGTTGAACGACGGTTGTGCCGCGTCTGCGTGTGTGTTGCCTTCACTGGAGCTTCACAATCAGTGCCGCCTCGCCTGCGAGGCATCGTCGATGAGAGCAGAACTTGCCACACTTGACCTCGCCGCCGATGCCCTCTTTCAACTGAGAGTTCCGTCAGCTGCCGTTCTCTCGGACCTACGTGCTGCTCTCCAACTTACTCGCGCAGGACTACCACAGACCTCCGGTTGCCACGCGCATCGCGCGAAAGCTCGAAGCAGTGCAGGACCTCGGGTGTGATCCTGTGCTGCAACGGATACGGGCGCACATTAAATATCCAGCAACGAGGCGGCCGACGAGCTCGCCAAGGAAGCGTACTCTCCGGGAACCCCTGTGACTACAGTTGTGAGTACATTCGACGTAGCGCGGCTTTGCACACGTTGCTCCGTCACCGCTCACCACCCGGACCCATAAGTTGCGGCAGGGCAGCCACCACGCCCACTCCCGAAAACTCGATTTTCGAGAGAGGAACGTGCCCTCCTCCTCCGCCTGCGCATCGGCTGCTACCGCACGGCCGAATGGGCTCACAAACAGTCGGGACGGGGAGACCCAAACTGCCGTCATTTCCCGCAGCCCGAAACACTCCATCACATTATCTTCAAGTGTGAGGAGTATTCGGACGTGAGCAAATCACTCTTCGATGCTTACAGCAAACTGGACTCTCCACCAGCACTGTTGATGTGATTCTTTTTCACCGTGTGCACGCATGCCTGGTGAAGCGCGCGCAAGCTGCCCTCATCGCCTTCCTCAAGACGTCTGCGCTATTTGAGCGCTTGTGAACTGAAGGAACATTAGTGCCTCCCCATCAAGGTCCACTGGACCCTTATTAGTGAAGGCTACGGTCCTCAATTTTTTTTCCATATAGAGATTACGCGCTTCGGTGAGTGCTTCACGCGCTTTCTACGACGCGACAATTCAACCCGTTGTCCTCCCTCTCGATGACGATACCTCTCCGCCCTTGGGATCATTCTTAATCAGCTGTGCATGGCGCGTGGGACTTGTGAGTCCGTTGCGGGAAGCAGATCGAATATACCTCGCCTCTCTTTTTTTCTCTGTTCCAATCTTTCTCTCCCTATATCTTTTATTACATATACCCCATTCCTGTGCTGACCTGTTTAGGTCTCCTTGTAAGGAGAGATAGTTACGGGTCGGCACTTTTCTTTTCTTCTGTTATAATCACTTATATATATATATATATATATATTTTGTTACGTGGAAAATAACTGTTGTCAGTCCACAACCACAACGCAGGTCACCGACAACGTCCACTTCTTCACTCTCAGTCTGAGGCACCTTTCTTGGGTATGCCCCACTATGCCCTCTTTTAGTCAGCCGAAATCACGTAACATGACCCCCGGCGGGAAAAGCGCCGACCTGGCGAGTTTACGGGGCCACAGCAGAAGCAGTGTGGTAACGCTTGAGCCTTGATACGTGGACGATGTCCCTTGACAGCAGAGCGGAAGAGGTTGATGAATTATCAGGGACAATTTCATATGTAGTGTTGGTCACTCGTCTAAGCACGTGGTATGGACCCGTGAAACGAGAGAGAAGTTTTTCTGAAAGGCCTGCATGTCACGTGGGAGACCAAAGAAGAACGAGGGAACCTCTCGGAAAGTGTTCGTCGCGATGCCGTTCGTCGTAACGATGCTTCTGTGAGTCTTGAGACGCCATTATTCTGCTGCAGGCAAGCTGACGAGCGTGGTCAGCTCGGGTGATAGCGTCGCGTGCATATTCATAAGAAGACTGCGCAGTGGCTGGCGGGTTGGTATCCAACGGCAATGTTGGTACGCGTCCAATGAGAAGGTAAAATGGCGAGTACCCAGCAGTGTCATGCCGGGAAGAATTGTATGCGAATGTCACGTAGGGTAGTGCAAGGTCCCACTCACGATGGTCGGCCGAGACGTGTTTCGATAGCATGTCGGTCGTGGCGCGTTTTAAACGTTTTGTAAGCCCGTTTGTGTGGGGATGGTACGATGTCGTGAGCTTATGTTGGGTAGAGCAGGAACGCAGGATATCGTCAACCACTTTCGAAAGGAACATACGGCCTTGGTCTGTCAGCAGTTGACGAGGAGCCCCATGCACTAAAATGAGATCGCGTAGTAGAAAAACAGCGACGTCTGTAGAGCAGCTTATTGGCATGGCTCGTGTAACTGCATAACGGGTCGCGTAATACGTAGCCACCACGACCATTTTGTTGCCGGAGGCGGATGTTGGGAAGGAACCGAGAAGGTCCAAACCAACATGGAAGAATGGCTCCGATGGGATGTCGATAGGCTGAAGATATCCGGAAAGGAGTTTCGACGGCTTTTCGCAACGCTAGTAAATTTCGCAAGCGTTGACATAGCGACGTACAGGGCGTGAAAATCAAGGCCAGTAGAAGCGGCGGCTGACACGGTCATATGTGCGAGAGAAACCAAGGTGACCCGCGGTTGGCGCGTCATGGAGCTCGCGTAGGACTGTGGAACGCAGGTGCTTTGGTATGACCAGAAATAGGTCGTGATCATTGGGCGATAAATTACGCCGATATAAGCTGCGGTCCTTTAAAGTAAACATGCGAACAGAAGCGTCTTGCGGTGAAGATTCGAGCTGTTGTATTAGGCGGCTGATATCCGGATCGCGACGCTGCTCGTCCCCGAGATGAAGCAGCCGGGAGATGGAAAGAACGCAGCCCACAGACTCGGTGCTCGTAGGATCGCAGTCGGCCAGAGGGTAGCGTGACAGACAATCAACATCTTAGTGCAGTTTTCCTGATTTATACACAACGGTGTAAGAATACTCCTGGAGGCGGAGTACCCAGCGGGCGAGACGACCTGTGAATCTTTGAGTGAGGCGAGCAAGCAGAGAGCGTGGTGGTCGGTGAGAACTATAAATGGTCGGCCGTAAAAGTAAGGGCGAAATTTCGCGACTGCCCACACCAGCGCTAGGCATTCGCGCTCTGTGATGGAATAATTACGCTCCGAGGGGGACAGCAGCCTGCTGGCATCAGATATCACGCGATGCTGCCCACGTTGTCGCTGAGCGAACACAGCGCCTACTCCGTAACCGCTGGCATCGGTGCGGACTTCGGTTGGTGCCGTAGGGTCGAAGTGAGCCAGCACAAAAGAAGAAGTGAGCGAAGTGTTCAGGTCGGAAAATGATGCTGCTTGCGAGGGAGTCCACGTAAACGTCTCATCTGGTTTGAGTAAATCTGTTACGGGCCGAGCGATTTCCGCGAAGTTCTTAATGAACCGCTGAAATTAGGAGCAGAGCCCCACAAAGCTGCGAACATCTTTGGCTGTTTTTGGCACAGGAAAGTCCATCACAGCTCGAACTTTTTCTGGGTCAGGCTGTACGCCGTAAGCGTCAACAGTATGTCGAAGTATTGTAATGTGACGGCGACCAAACCGGCACTTGGATGAATTGAGCTGAAGGCCGGCGAGACGCAATACATGAAGAATTTTGAACAGTATTTCAAGGTGCCCTTCAAAAGTGGGAGCAAACACAATCACGTCATCCAGATAACAAATACACGTAGACCACCTGAATCCATGGACAAGGGAGTCATCATTCGTTCAAAGGTGGCGGTGGCATTACATAAGCCGAAAGGCATGACCTTGAATTGGTAGAGGCCATCGGGTGTTACAAAAGCCGTCTTCTCTCTGTCCATGGGGTCCACGGCAATCTGCCAATAACCAGAACGAAGATCGATGGAAGAAAAGTAGGCGGCACCATGGAGGCAATCAAGGGCGTCATCAATGCGGGGCAGATGGTATGCGTCTTTCTTGGTGATGTTGTTAAGGTGGCGATAGTCCACACAAAATCGCGACGATCCGTCCTTCTTTTTAACTAATACCACCGGGGACGCCGAGGGACTGGAGTATGGTTCAGTATTGTCCTTTGCTAGCATCTTGTTCACCTTCTCCTGAAATATGCTCCGCTCAACAGCAAACACTCTGTAGGGACGGCGGTGAACAGGGTTGGCATCATCTCTGTGTATGCGATGCTAGACAAAGGACGTCTGCCGAAGAGGTCAGTCGCCAAAATCGAAAATATCCTGGTAGGCCTCGAGAAGATGCTGTAGGGCTTCAACTTGCGGAGGCGGAAGATCAGTGGCGATCATGTCTACAATTTGATGGCTGCCTGAATGTGTTGCGAGTGATGTGCACTGTGGTGAATCAAGTGTGTCTAAAGCAAGCACTTCAATTTGTGAATCGAGCAACGGACACAGGTGGGCCACAGAAATGCCTTGTGGAAGCACATGATTGATGTAGGTGAAGTTGACAAGAGGTAGACAAGTTTTGTTATCTGTGATGCTGAGCACCGTATAGGGCACTGCAACATTGTGCGCAAGGAGTACGTCTGTGAGAAGCGTAGCGTAATAGTCACCGTCGGGCACAGCTGGGGAGCACAGAAAATCGACGTACGTCACAGTTTTGGAGGGCAGGCGAACAAAGTCGCTGCATTGTAATCGGCATGTAGGTTGGTACGGGGCGACACTGATTTTTGGCAGTTCAAGGCGGATCACACCAGCGGAGCAATCAATCAGAGCATAATTGGCAGCAAGAAAATCGAGGCCTAGTATGAGGTCGTGGGGACATGTTGCAAGCACGGTAAAAAGGACGACCACTTGATGACCACCTACGGTAAGTTGAGCTGTGCACATACCGACGACAGGGGCTGTTGCACCATCTGCAACTTGGAAGATACTGGTCAAGAGGGGCGTGAGGGCTTTCTTCATGCGACGACAAAAACGTGAACTCATAATACAGACGTGAGCGCCCGTCTCTATCAAAGCTTCAACAGGTGTGCCATCAACATATACTTCTAGGGTGTTCCGCTTCAAACTTAAGGGCAACAGAGGGTTTTTAGGTAAGGTCGACAAGGCAGCTTCACCTCCAGAAGCTGCGCAGCCTAGTTTTTCAGGGACATGCGGCGGTTAAACGATGGCGAGGGAGAGTGGCGACGCGTATTTGAACGTGAAGGGTGGCTTCTAGGCGGTGGCGACGACGAGACAGGGTGGCCATAGCCCTCTGGGGCAGTAAAGGCTGTAGACTCAGTGTGGGTCGGATAATGGTGGTTTGGTGGACGAAATGAGTTACTGTAAGCGGGCTACGAGCCAGAATACAAAGATGGCCATTGGCTGCTGCAGTAACGAGCGATGTATCCCGCGCGACCACAGCGGAAGCAGATTGGCTTGTCATCAGCTGTTCACCATTCAGACGGGTTCCTGGTTCGAATAGAGTACGGACAGCGATGTCTCATGTCCACAGATGCTATCGAGAAACCAGTATTAACCCAGGGTGGGTGCAGTGGACAGGATACCAAGCTTAGCGAATTCCTGGCGGACAACAGCCTGGATCAAGGCGACAGCTGGCGTTGAGGCGTCGGGCAACGTCGGTTTGTTAGCAGCCGGGTAAGCGGCCACGAGTTCACGTCGGACGATGCGCGTCACGTCTTCGGTTGTAGACGGATGACAAGGAGTGGCTTCGCAAGACGACGTTGCCGCGGTGTTGGGTAGGCGCTGAAACTGCTGCAAATTGCGTCGACTCTTCGCCTGCTCGAGACTGCGGCACTCTTTGATCACGGCGTCGATGGTCGTTACGTTGGTAAATACAAGCAGGCTGCACGCATTGTCGGCGATTACATTTAAAACATGCAAAATCTTGTCGGCCTCAGTCATGTTGGGATCGGCCCTTTGACACAACGCTAAGACGTCTTGAATATAGGTCAAGTAGGGCTCAGTGGACGTCTGTGTACGTACAGCTAATTGCTTTCGGGCATCAAGATGTTGACCAAACGGGTTGCCAAAGAGGTCGCGGAGCTGTTGTGTAAACATTTCCCAGCTTGTGATTTCGTGCTCGTGGGTCCGAAACCAGATGCGAGGGGTCTTGTCAAGTTAGAAAATGACATTCGCAAGCATAACGGTTGGGTCCCAGCCACATTGCTTGCTGGCGCACTCGTACATGCTAAGCCACTTGTCCACATCTGCGTTGTCCTGTCGAGTATAGGTACCGGGATCACGAGTTGCGTTAGGGCGACGTACCGGGTTGCTGTCGTTGCTGAGGTAGGTGGCGAAGCCATATCCTCACCCGGAGGCATGGCAGCAGACTTAAGGAGGGGTCCACTGCGTAGCTCCGTTGTCAGAAGAGTACCCAGCACCTCCACCAAAATGTTACGTGGAAAATAACAGTTGTCAGGCCGCAGCCACAACGCAGCTCACCGACAACCTCCACTTCTTCACTCTCAGTCTGAGGCACCTTTCTTGGGTATGCCCCACTATGCCCTCTTTTAGTCAGCCGAAATCACCTAACAATATATATATATATATATATATATATATATATATATATATATATATATATATATATATATATATATATATATATATATATATATATATTTATATATATATATATGTCTTTGTAGTCGAAGCGCTGTTCACCTATCGACAAAAACCAAAAATCACAGCATATCCACGGAGGGTATTATGATTAGTGGGACGAAGCAACCGTCAGTCCGTCTGTGCTGCCGTACGTCCATTTGTTCTTGCTTTCGTCCGTCCATGCGTTCACCAGTCGGTGCATCCATCCATCTGTTCGTGCGTCCATCCGTCCGTTCATTCGTCCATGCGTCCGTTCGTTCATGAATTCGTTCTTGCGTGCGTCGGTCCGTTCGTCGCGCACCTGTCTGTCTTTCCGTCCGTGTGTCGGTCCATCTCTCCGTTCATCTAGTGAAGTCTCAAAATAACTCCATATCACATCTTTTTATCATATACTCATCAAATAGAAATACCTCAATTCAGAAGACAATCCAAGGGGTAAATGAGGGGTGGCACGGACGGACTCACGGCATGCACTTCGTGTCAAGTTCCCACCTTTCGCCACCTCTTGTACATGAAACTTCGGCCCAGTACTCGCTGAACCCATGCTAAAGCCAAGAAGGTTACGTCCACCGAGTTCAATGTGGCAATAAGATAGTGCTTAAAGTTTATCCTTCATATACTAGTTTTGATATGCGAAGCATTTCTTAGCGAACTTCGGCGAACTTGAGCGTATCTATCTATCTATCTATTTATCTATCTATCTATCTCTCTATCTATCTATCTATTTATATATCTATCTATCTAGCCGCCTACGACATTCAGCTCTCATCTCCGTGACGATAATGTTATTAACCAAACTTGGTATGGCATAACATCACTGTATGAAAATCATATTGAAGTAGTCATAATAATAAAATCATGATATGTGTGTCGTGAATGTCCTGCTTACATTTCATGGTCCTGGTGCTCTTTCCGAGGTTTGGTTCACATGTCTTGTTGCAAAACTGGTATGGTATGACATGATCGCATAGCGAACACAAGCGACAGTCACTGTTGAAGTCGTCAGGAGCGAGCGAGAAGGCAGGAGGCTGGGTTACGTGGACGCAGGTTTATTCCAAAACCACGTTTTACCCTCGGAGCCCTGCCACGCGCCACGCACACCTCGAGCACTCCCATTCACCAGCTTCGCCTGCCTTGTGCTAGATGTAATCACCTACAGCATCTCCCAATGCAATCGAGCGATGTTCAATGCAACAGGTGGTTTCACGCACCTGTCACTTTTGGTATGCCCTTGGGAAGTGTCCTGGCAATACGAACGAGTGTCTACAGCACAATCACTGGTACTGGAACTATCTGCGTTGCTGTGACTTCAGGATGATGGGACTAGTTCCGTCCTGTTTATACGGACAGCACCAGCGTCGGTGTTGACAATAAGATCGAGGCTCATGGGCTGGGGCTTGTACTGTCCCTTTGCTCTTGAGGTCTGTCCCCCATATGGCATTTCCATCAAAAGTTCCGGCAAGTCGCGGACTCCATGACGTCTGTCGAAATCTTTTCTTTCACGTTGTTTGTATATTTCCTCGAAATTACGAAGGTTGTCTTGATCTGGCAATTGGGGTGTCAGCTTGGTGGAACGCAGAGGAAGCCTGGATCTCAGGCGACTACTCATGAGCAGTTTGGCAGGGCTATATGCAATCTTCAAACGAGTCGGCTTTTAAGCTAGAAGTGTCAGGTAAGGTCCTTGGGCTTCGTCATGGATGTCTTGATGACCAACACTGCAGCCTCTGAAAGTCAAATACTCTCAGGAAAGTGAGGGCTAGGTGTAATGTGCTTAATATCGTAATCTTGGGCGAAGAGTGAAAAATCAGTCGACCAAAACTGCAAGCCATTGTCGGAAACCACGTTCTCGGGAATCCCGTGGCATGCAGATAGTGACTTGCAGTGGTTGATGACGGCAGCGGAAGTGAGCTCTTCAATAATAGTCGGTATCTATCAACCAAAACTGTTTCTTGAAATGAAACAAATTCATTTTAAAACGTTGTCTACGCCTCTCGTGGGATAAAGAGCTTATTAGTGCCATTTTCTTGTTTACACTTGTTTCAATGCATTGCTTACATCGCTTCGCCAGGGAAGAGACGTCAGATTCTACGGTGGGCCACCAGACACAGTCTCTGGCTCGAGCCAATATCTTTGTTATTCCTAAGTGTCCTTCGTGCAAGAGTCGTAGGATTTCTTTTCTGAATGAGTCGGGGACGACCACTCGCGATGCGTAGAGGAGTAAATCATTCTCGACAGTGAGATGGTGTCGCTGGTCCTAGCGTGGTTTTAGGTTAAGCCTGAAGTCTCTCCTAGAGGGCCATTCTTTCTCGCACAGCAGATAAAGTTGTTTACAAATAGGTTCTGCTTGTTGTGACGCCTTTAATCATTCTAAACAATGTTGCTTTATCGAAATAGTGGTTGTAGTAAAACACAGAAAAACTTCAACGCTTTCTTTGAGCTCACTGCCTCCCGTCTCTCGCAGAGGTCTTATTGAAAGTGCATCTGCGGATAGAAAGTCATTGCTTTGTACGTATGCAACCTCATATCAATATCGCATCAATCTCGTCTTTAGCCACTCTAACCTAGGCGTCAAATAGTCAAGACTCTCAGTTATGATCATTGGAACCAACGGTTTGTGATCCGTCTCTACCTTGAACAGCTTGCCAAAGGTCATCGCTGAATTTATTGCATGCCCACACTTATGCAAGAGCCAGCTTTTGAATCTGAGCGTAGCGCTTCTCGGTTTCTGAGAGTAACCTCGAGTCGTAAGCGAAGCAAGAAAATTTGCCATTGGTTTGCTTTTACCGGATTATTGCTCCCAGTCCGAAATGATGGGTTGGCGGTGACGACTGTTCCTTTTGATGGGTCGTAAACTCCGAGGCTGCTCTCGAAGAAAAAACCAAAAGAATTCGTTTTTTTTTACAACAGGAGTGTCAATGGCTGCAAAATATCAGAGAGACTGAAAACGAGTCTCGCGATGCATGTTGCCATTCTGAGAACTTTCTGCAGCTTGGTCCTGTTTTTCGTAATCTCCATTGCCATTATGAATTTAACCTTCTTCTCGTCGGCTTCATTCCGTATTCATCGAGCCAGTGTCCCAGAACGGTAAGGCGCAGAACGATCCGGGGACACCCACTTGCTGTCATTCAGTATCCCTTCTGCTTCGCAGGTGCCTGCAGCACGTTTCGGAGTGTCTCAAAGTGCTCTTGGCTGTTGAAACCCCAGATGAGGATGTCGTCCATGTGGCAGACAACTCGACCAATTCCTTGTTTTATATACGCCATCTGCTTCTGGAAGTGTTCAGGAGTGGACGCAATGCCAAGTGGTAGTCGGATGAAGTAGAAGCGCTCAAACAGTGGGATGAAGGTGGTGAGACAAAGGCAGAAGGCGGGGTTATGCGGACACCGGTTTATTCCAAAACCGCATTCTAGCCCCGGAACCCAGCCGCACGCCACGCGCACCTCGAGCACTCGTGGTCACCGGCTTCACCTGGCTAGTCTTAGATGTCTGCCTCTACAACAGTACCTAACATAAAATTAAGATATGCGTGCCATGTAACAACATGAATACATGCCACGCCCTTGATGCGCTCGCAGGCGTTTTGTTAGCGTTACATATACCAAATTTGGTATTACGGCACGCGAATGTACGACGAAGGTATGTGACTGGTGCAAACACGATTATCGTGAGATGTGTGTCGTGTAACAACATGTCTACAAGTCACGCCCATGATGCACTCGCGTCGCTTTCGCTAGCTTCAGATATGCCCAATTTGGCGTAACGTGACCTCAATGGATGAAGAAGGTATGTGACTGGTGCACGCATGACAATAATGAGATGCGTGTCATGTGAGAACATGCCTACATGTCACAGTCAAGTCGCCAATACATTTCGACGTGACCTGGTGGGCGTGCGCGCCGACGTTCATTTCGTCGCGTCACGCCGGCGTTGCCACGCGAGGCGCCGGTACTGCCTTATAGGCACCGTTCAGTCGAGTTTTTCAGTCTGACTGCAACGCCAGAATACAAATCCTAGTGGATTGAAAAAAAATGGCAGCATATTCACGGAGTGAATGATGGAGATTGGGGCGAAGCATTCGTCTGTCCATGCGTCCGTCTGTGTAACCGTCCATGCCTCTGTTCGTGCGCCCGTCCCTGCGTTCGTTCATGCATCCGCCCCTGCGTCCGTTCATGCATCCATCCATGCATCTGTCTGTGTGTCCGTTCGTCCATCTATTCAACACTCCAAGTCCCACCATCTCGCATCTTTTTATCATATATTCCTCATATAGAAGCACGGCCATTCAGTGGACATTCCAAGGACTAAACGAGAGGTGGCACACGCACACTTTCTTACGGCTTGCGCTTCGGGTCTACTTTCCACCTTCAACCACCTTGAAGTCATGGTATATACTAATTCACTGTTTTCATGGTACTGCGGCACAATGCTCGCTAAACCTTTCTAAAACCAAGGAAGTTACGCCAAACGAGTAAAACGTAGCAACCTTTTCCTGTCAGATAGTGCTCAACGTACATGCCAGTGGCTGCTAATGTGAAATGATAGACAGGAGGATTCAGCTTTTAATTTCTTATGGCTTGCGCTTCGTATCTGCTTCCCCCCTTTAACCACCTCGAATTCATTCATGGTATATATACTAGTTCATTGTATTCATGGCCCTGCGACTCAACGCTCGCTAAACCTTTCTAAAACTAAGGAGGTTGCACCCAGCGAGTACAATGTAGCAACCCTTTCTTGTCCGATAGTGCTCAATGTACATGCCAATGGCTGCTAATGGTGATCGCAGTGTGCGCGTTGACTAAAAGCCGAAAGCTGCTGTCTCTCATTCCCCAATAGCAGCCATTGGCATGTACATTGAGCACTATTTTTTATTGTTAAACAACGCACAGAAGAAATCTCTCACCGGCACCATCTTGGAGGTTAAATGTTATACCTATTTCGGGTATGTGCCACTGGTGGTTACGCACTACGAGGGACGCACAAGCCACGCCTAAGGAGCTTCGCCCCTAAAGAAAGCAACCGTGAGACGGCGTCGGTGAAAATGGAGCAGGATGCACGTGTCTCGCACCCTGCATCTGTCGGCGGATGGTGGCAGAGATACATGGAGATTGCGCACACGCGTCAGTTTTCTGCGTTCCCCTAATGACAAATGTCAAAAAATTTGAGACGGGGCAGTATGAGCAACGCAGCTCCCTGTGGTCAGTGCGCTGTGCCTATACTCGCAGGCGCGTGCCGCGCTGCGTGGCTTTGACGCAAGCGCGTTTCAGCGCGTCCATGGTCCCTTTGTCGCAAAAAGAGGCATCCGCGGTGCTGTTTTGGTATTGCATCGGAGCGAATGCAGCATGTCACATTTCGAGCCGGTTGCAGTCGGGCCGCACCGATGGTTGCTGGTCGCGCCGGTCACGCCTGGCATCAGCCTATGGAATTCTCGCGTTTTGCTAACTTAGCGTCGCTGTGCCCGACGTATGTGCGCATCAATGCTACTTTGGACTATATCGTGTCCTTCATAATGTGCTCGTGGCCATTCTGGCTAGCTCCACGTAAACCAAATGTGGTGTTAAGTGACGTCAATGGATGACGAAGGTATATGACTGGTGCAAGCATGATAATCATGATATGCATTTCATGTAAACACATGCGAACAAATCATGCTAAAGGTGTGCTCGCGGCCGTTTGAGTAATTTCAAATATACTAAATTTGGTATAACATGACGTGAATAGACGAAGGTAAACAACACATTTAAACATAATAACCATGACACGGAAGTCATGCTCGGCATAATTTACCCCCATGTCGTAACGTTGTGCTGATTTTAAAATGACATATCAACTTTTCGCATTCGTGCTTCGCATATCGTTGATTCTCACTGTACGTGGGATCTGCCAATTTTTTTTAGTAAGCATCCAATTCAAGGCAAATTATATTGCAGATTACGTCACCGATACTCACCTCTGTAAGTTGTTTATTCACAGACAACAATTTTTTATTTATGATTACCGTGCGCGGGTTTTCTCGATCGAAATGAGTGCGCGCATGCCGCGTTTCTAGTCTGGCTATGAAGGTGACTACGTACTGCTACGACGCGCTACTACGATTACTACTTCTTCTACTACTGCTACTGCTACTGATACTACTACAACTACATATATTGCGACACACGACCCACGGCTCAAGTAGCTTCACCCTTATATATGACTACTTGAACGTGTGTTGCTGTATGCATTCATTATCTGCAATTCATCAGTTTCTGAAGCCGTCACCAGATTCGTCGGGGGAAACGCCAGATTCGTGAACCACGAACAGACGCTCGCTTTCGCTTCTTCATTAGGTGGCAGATGTTCGCGGTGCTGCACTTTAACTTCAGTCGCTGAGGAAGGCCATTTAGAGAAGAGGACAGACGAGCCGATGAACGCGTTCCCTGTAAACTCCTGTAGTCTAACACATTTGCAACAGAACCAAATTTTGTGCAGCTAGCCGCGGGTTTTTCGTTCTTCTCTTCAATTAAATGCGAAACCACTCTGAAAGTCGCTTAACAATGACAAAAAGGCGGTCGCTTTGATAATATACAATTTGACATATTTACTGTTTGCTTCCCTCTGTCCTTTCACCAGTTTGTCGGTCCTGAACGCTGCAGTATATGTGAAGCAAGTCGGTTGTTGGGCCATAACTCAAATATGTGTTCTGGGAGATTGGTGCTGCGTCGTTATTTTTGTCGTACTTTTCTATCAATCAATGAAATACGAACTCATTAATTGATAACGACTCACACAGGTGATTTACCATAGTGAAATCGGTTTTTATTCAGTGCTCGTAGAAAAAAGTGTGTAGACTTCGTATATATATTCAGCGCCGCGTATAACTTTTCGCCCTATTACTTTATTGTAGACCCACCGCGAGAATACAAGCTTTCAGCAAAGGAGGCAGGATGGTTTGAAAAAAAAAAGGCTACAAGCTGTTTCGATGCTGTTTCCAATACAATCTGACCTGCAAAACTTAGTTTGTCCCTTGTTGCTCCCTTTGCTTATCTTCATGCAGAATATACAGGCTTGTGGGGGGAGGGTTGCTGTAATACATTTGAGTGCTCTACTATTTTCTGGCAATGCTTACAGCTTGTTAGATTTTCAGAAAGTTCATTGCACAGATTTTTCGCCGGAACTAAAGTTGCTGCAGGGATATATATTACGGACATAAGTAATATTTAGGCTATGAGAAACAAGCTAGCGGTGTTATGCGGTTTACAGAGAACATCGCGAGCTACGCTGTTTGATCTGCCTTCCTTGTCGGTATGCGCACCGTCATATAATAAAGCATGGTCTCGAGCCTTGCACTAGAAGGCCCTTGCGGTGTCTGCAGTGATAAGGGGGATTCAGTTCAGGAATTCCGTGCAGATATTGAAGTCTGTTCACAGCAACATCGTAGTTCTCCCCCTCGCAAATTTAGGCTCTCTGAATATCATCACCCACCAATGCTGTGGGTCTGCCTTCTGGGAGGAACGAACTGTTGTAACAGTATTTTATGCGAACTTGAGTCAACGAAGACGTTTTTTTCTCTACCAAACAATGAGCGACTTGAGAAGCAATCTTTTCGCTTTGAGAACTTCCTTGCTTGCTTGCTTGATCCTTTTTTTTTGTGGCTCTCACCCACTAAGGGGGATTGGCCAAGAAGTTGGTGGTTAATGCAAGTCAATACATTTAGGTTTTCCACACTAGGGGAATGGGATTACTTTTATTTGACTGTGAAATAATTTAGCAGAATGTAAAAAAAAGGGGGGGGGAAGAGAGACATAATAGAAGTTTTTGAATATCGTAGGTGTAATCGTTATGTTAAATTCTTCTGAAAGTTAAATCATTACAGTGTAACAATAAATATTAAATGGTAGATTGGCTAGTGAAAATCGAGAGCTGATCAATGGCTCAGCAAGGTAGTCTACTTGTGTTACATAGGAATTCACAGAGAGCACCGCAGATGTTTCTGTCGTTGTGTCCTAATGAAGTGGCCCCAAAAGACAAAATGTTAGGAGTAGTAAGTGATATATCTAGTTTTTTATTTAAAATTTCGAAGCAATTTTTTGGGGGGTTTCGAAACGGTGACTTGTGAGAAGAAAATGGTCGATATGATCAGCTTCATTACACCTTGAGCACAGAGGGGATGGCCCCAGACCAGACCTGTTTAAGTAGAAATAAGAGTTAGTACACGGCAACGTAATTCTGTTATAGAGACTTCCAAATTACGCGTGGAACACGATGTATTATTCCATGTGAAGTGCAGGTGCGAGAAATCCGGATTCGGTATCGTGATTTTTGATGAGGAATTTTCGAAGGGAAAGTTCTCTGAACCTCGCTGCTGTTACATAAGTTGTAAGAGGCATGATTGGCACAATAGGAAGATCAAAGGATGTTCGCAGGAGTGTGTCAGCCATGTAATTTATAACTATACTGCGATGGCCTGGCACCCATATCATTTGGACTAGACAAATGTTTGCTGGGAATCATGATTTTAAAATTTCTAGTACTGCTGATGCCGACGACGATGACAAAAATGAACACTTGGAATACGAGTCAGTCACTATCACAGCTGTCGAATGAGTCGAAGGAAGTTTACGAAGAGCTAGTATAACGGCCGTTAATTCCGCTTCAAATATTGGTGTATAATCTTTGAGGCGCAAAGAAAATGACCAGAATAATGAGAGAGAAAAAATACTCACACCTGCCTTCTCGCCACTCATAGACGCATCCGTTGCAATTACTATATTACTACCTAATTGAGACAGCTGTTCTTCTAATAAACCAATGAAATATTTAGAGGGCGAATGTTCAGCATTCGTTGGGAAGATATCGTCGAATTCCATTTGCCCTTGGCCGATTGGTTTGTCAGATGGTACGATCTCAAACATACCAGCATTTAAAGCATCTAGAAGTGTTCGAACGAATAGCACTTGGGGTTTATATGCACGAGACCAATGCTCATTGAAAAGGTACCGGCTCGGCAAAGAATACAAAATGTAGCCTTCAGTATTTTTTATATACGTTTTAACTGTTAAAATACGAAATCTGCAATCAAGAGTGGGTATCCGGGCTTCTTGATAGAAAACATTCTTAGCTGTGAATTTTGGCACACCTAAACAACTTCGAAGAGCTTCCCGCTCTAAAAGAATCAAGGGGTCTATTTTTTATGCGGGTCCACTAGAGAATAGTACACATCCGAATTCGAAAATTGGACGAACCTACATGCAATAAATCATGATCGGCGTATCTCTGCGAAGACTGGAATGGAGGCGGCCAAGCCTACCTATCATACCAACAGCGCGTGTAGCCTTAATTTTATTAAGTTTAATGTGATCACGCCAGCTCAGTTTTTGATCGTACAATACACCCAGATATTGCTATTTAAATATCACAGCATATCCGAGGAGTGAATGATGATGAGAGGGGTGAAGCTCTGGAGGGTTTTATCGCTAAACTGTGAACTATCCGCCAATTTCACCCACTACATCATCAAAAACGTGACAAACCCTGTATATATTTATACAATAAATTTTATTATTGGTAAGTCGTAGCTATATGTTGCTTCCGTTCATCCTTCATTATAACGGCTTTATGGTCGGTGAAGTGATGGATTGGTGATAGGGCGTAGCAGGATGTTTGCAAGGACGAAGAAGTGGGCAGCGTGAAGCGTGCGGTAGCTATTATTTTAGCTCTTCGTAAAATTCTTAAGACAGAGACCAGTGCAATCATCCTAACAACTTACTTTCGGTGTGTTCAGCTCTGACAACCTCCAAACAATCTCGTGCCCTAGCAGCGTTCCAAACATTAGCACCGCCGCATTTAAACCTCCTCAAATTAGTGTGGGTCCCAGATCACTGCGGATTACAATTAAAGGTATTGGCGGATGTTTTGGCACGAGCATCACTCAATGGACCAGTAATTTCAGTACTTTCCGAATTTGAATACTTATCAGAAGTTAGATTTAGGAAATTCGCTGTTTTTACAGATATTTTAGAAATTATCACACAATGAAAAGATTATCAGGACCTCAAATTTCCATGGAAAGACCAGTGGAGTCTATCAAAAAAACTTGAAATTATAATCTCCAGATTCCGGTGCCGTGTCCCCCCAAAAAATTTTTATTTACACAGAGATGGTCTGACACTTTCCCCCCTTTGTCCGTTTTGCGAAGAATCTGAAACTATTGAACATTATTTTGGCTAATGTCGTAACTATGCATTAATTAGGAAACGACTTTTAGATACTCCATTTGCGAAGCTAGGTTTATATTTAACCACAAATATGTTCTTAGTTTTGGTGCCTCTGTTTTGGGAAATCACCACAGAGATGCATTCAATGCGGTGTGTAAATTTATTCAAGACTCTAAACGTTTTTCAACATAAACCCCACGTTAACTGCTACTAAAAAAACCGCGTCAAAAAGTAATTTTTCACATCTGGATAAATCTGTGACATACAAAATTAATAGGGTTTAACAAAACCAGCTGTCTGGACGGCTCCCAAAATCAAGTTATAGCTATTGGTGTCTACTTTCTTGTTGATTCTATTTTTCACTATCTAAATCTTTGGTTTCTTCCTTTTTTTAACACACTGTCTTCACTCTACAACTCCGCCCCCCCCCCCCCCCATTTTTTTCGTTGTAAGCAATGATGCAGTTATCGTCCGTATGAGACTATATGTTCTGTTGGCCAATCCCCCAGAGTGGGTACGAGCCATGGATTAGAGGCTACAAACAAACAAACAAGCAGCGGTCCTGTAGTAACAAGGAATGGACACAGTGGTGAAATCTGTGGTTCCTTAAGGCACACCTGAATACAAGTACACGACCATCTTGCATTTCATATTGGCTACTGCTCAACAGTAGTTGTTTTATGGCCGCTGAAGTGGTGGATTGCTGACGGGGTGTAGTGGGATGTTTGCAAGGTGGCTACATCACCAACGGAGGAAGAACAGACCCGCATCCTAAAGAGCTTCGCCCTCCAAAAAACCTTTCCTGCTTATTGCCTTCCACGCTGCTTTCAATTTAAATCTGCGACCGCTGAAAACCAACATGGTGGTTAGTCATGTTGGTGGCTGTTTTAGCCAGTTCTAAGACCATGATCGAATTTGCCACCACCTTAATACACACATGTGGCGCGCTCATGAATGCTCCCTAAATGGCTCAATGGGTGGCACCACCTAGCGGGGCCCCATAGAACCAAGCAACCAGGATATTTGTTCAGTAGACATTCTTGCAGCTGTGGCTCCCGCTACTTTAGCTCTGACGCTGCCAGTGCCGGTAGCCGCGCTGCAAAGACGGACAACCTTGAGCATGGTAACAGTTAAGTGACAAATACCGCTTTAGGCAGCTTATTTTAAATGCGCTAACACTACAGGGGCCACCGAAACGTAATTTTACATATGGTTAAACTCCTCATCAATGTCACCTTTCTTAAAAATATCGAATAGAGGAAAAAACTATTCCTCTAATGATGCGCCGTAGGGAAGTGTGGAAAGAATCTTGTACCTGATCACCTATTTTATTTTTTGTAGAAATTTCTGAACAATTGATTGGTTCTTTTCTACATTTTGTGTATACTGCTTTGAATTACGTATGTTGTTATTCTGTTGTAACTATGTTTCTTGTTTTTACTACTGTCCACGCTTTATGATAATGGTGATGATATTCCACTAATAATTGTGGCACTCACCCACAAGAAGATCGGTCAAGAACTGGGCGGCTGAATTTTCAACTTAATTTGCTGTGTATGTAAAAACAACCAACGGAAATAAATCTAGATAATCTGTACGACAAAGTATTGATGGGTCTAGATTGTGATTTTTGCCAGACTATCATTATTACAGTGTCCAGACTAAAATATTAACATCATTGATAATATAATGAACAAAATCGGCAACCGTCGCCTGCGACAGCAGTCAAAGGAAATGGGTGAGTTGTGATGGCTGGCCTCTGAATTAATATCCCATGTTGGGGAGCCCACGCAAGAATACCATCTGTACCGTATCATTTGCGCAGGCTCCCACACATGCGATGTTAGTCCAGCCATCGCATTTCAACCATTCCCTTTCGCTGCTGTCCCAAGCGATGGCCGCTCAGCTGGTTATTGTCGAGCACTGATGTCAATAATGTAGTCATATGGGGAGGTGAAGCATGAAGTGTGGTGAAGATTTTTGCTCCAGGTCTGCTTTGCGCTCTAAAAACCAACAGAGTGCTGGGCACTCTCTTTGGGAGAGTACCTTTTTGTCCCGTATTTCACTCTCTTTGCCAGCGTAAATCACCTTTGGTTGAGGCCTGCAGAGCACAGTGATTCCCCCAGAACGGGTCAAAGCAACGCCCTAAACAAAAAAAAAAGAAACATGGGGCAGCGCAAAGCAGAGTAGTATTACGCCTTTCAAAAAAAGATAGCAAAAATTTAAGCCGATGTTGGTATCTTAGTTGTTCTTGATAGATCCCGCGCGCGCAAATCGTAAGTACGGCTAAATACGAGTACTATGACAAAGAAAAAATGAAAGTGCAACGTAAAAAAGCAATCCTGAGTGGGACTTGAATCTTCGACTTCTTGTCGCACAGCAACGAGTGTGCCCGACAAGCCAGCCACTACACCATACTGAAAGAGGGTGACTGGCTTATTTATTTCTATATGTCATATAAGATATGTTGGGAACATTTCTGCCTTTTTATTCTTTAGAAGTCTAGGTATGAGAGCCTCCGCGCTTCTCACAACCATAGAGACTATAGCTAACATGTTTACTATGTTCGTTCTGTGTTTTGTGAGTTAAGAACGAGTATTCGACACATTTTCTACAGAAAGAATAGAAAAATTAGTGCAACTGATTATATGAACGTCATTTGCACCAACTCCTTAAGTGGTTAGTCACTTCTACGTATGACACATTGGACTTCTGAGCTGTACACAAAATAATTTAGTTTTTTTCACCCCCTCGATTATACTTTTCTCATTCTTGTTCACGTTCTACGACTGAAGACCCAATACATAAAAGTAGCCTTACCGTACGTTAGGCTTATGAAGCCATCACCAGTGTGTGATTGTCATCGCGAAAGAACATGAGTATTGATGTAAGAAGAATGTCGTAGCAATTTGCTTTGAGTTTAGATTTTGGCCGACCGAATGAGATAGTAATCGATTACTTCACTACACAGATCCGAAGCTAAAAATGTGAATACTAAGAGCTCCGATTGCCTTCCATTTCCCTGAAACTCACTGGTGTGCTGTGGAAAGGCGGTTCTTTCAGTTAGTTGTCCCTAAAACCTCAAAAAACGAATGCAGTACGTTTTGCTGCACATACCTGTGGGTATTAGGTAGGGCTGATCACTGGCCGTGTGCTGACGCATCTAAAACTAATCAAAAGCAGGAGTGTAACAGCGTTTTACTCTGTAATGCCTCGAGCGTATATGAATATTTCAGTCTTTTAAAGCGAGGTAGAGCTTGGTAGAGGTAAGTAGAGGTAGGTAAAGTGAGGTAGAGTAGAAAGCTCTTTCACTCTCTTGTTTCAAACCAAGTGACCACAAATTTCACTCTATAAGGTGCTTTTCGAGAGCAGAGGAATAATTTCAAGGGTTCCTTGGCCTTTTAACTCCTGCGATAACCTCTGCAGTTTTTAGAGTGTCGGCCTGAAGTACACGGACAGGCAAATTCAGAACAAATATTCATAAGCTTTATACGACAAGTTTATGTCTTTGGGGGTGAAGTTACAACTGCAGAGGTGTGCGTCCCGGTGATCATGAAATAGTATGAGCCCCATCCTCATTGTAGCGTCGAAGGTTAGGCAACTCCGCCCGCCACTGCCTTTACATGATGTCACCGGTTCAAAAGTCATCAATTGCTAGTCTCTCGGTGCATGCGTGTGCTGGGGAGATCTTAAAAAAACCCATAAATTATTAAAAGGTGTATCCTCTCGTTATAAGAATTAAAATAACATGAAAGTAAATTTTGTTCGTAAAAATGTAGTTTACCAATTATTTCAAAGTTATATAAGTGACCTGGTGCCTTGTGAACTAATGGTCGGCAGCTATAGCACCGTTTAACGTGGATACACCCATGTGGACACTTGGTGGCGCATATTTATACTTACGACCGACGTCTATGATCACTGATGAAATTATTACTTTCAGTAGGGTCGTTGTTAATGGTGATGCCTTATAGATAAAAGCTGGTGTGACAGCTATACCAGCGTCGCTGACTCATGCAGAAGTGCCCCTCAAGTCGCCTTCATGCATTATGTTAAACACCACAACAAACCTTGAGAAAAACGCAACGCGCGTGGTGTCTCTCCTTTTGCCTAAATGCGATCGGTCTATAGATGAGCGGAAGCTAGGAACCCAGTGTCGTTGTATTGGCATAGCAGCCAAGCGAGGCAGGCGCTTGTAGCAATCATTTTCAGTATGGATAAATGACGAGAACGAGAACGAAGCTTGAGCTGAGATCGCCATCTCGTGGTATTCTATAGACGTTGGCAAAGTTGCATTTCTCCAATTAGAATCACGTCAATTAGAACGGATGTGTAGAAATGGTAATTCTAGTAGCTAATAGTGGAGGCACGCACTTTATAGGTTGATGATGAGATGTTGGTTTTAACGTCCCAAAACCACCATATGATTATGAGAGACGCCGTAGTGGAGGGCTCCGGAAAATTCGACCACCTAGGATTCTTTAACGTGCACCCAAATCTGAGCACACGGGCATACAACATTTCCGTCTCCATGGGAAATGCAGCCGCCGCCGCCGCGATTCGAACCAGTGACCTGTGGGTCAGCAGCCGACTTCCTTAGCCACTACACCACCGTGGCGGGGAACTTTATAGGTTACATCACTTCACTGATCCAAGGCTTCGACACAAACCCGTCTACCAATTACCCTTGTCAGAGTAAAAGACACCTTTGTAAAGATGCCAGAGTATGTCAACATGCAACAGTGAAACTGTGCCGCGCTTCTGTTATTGAGTACTCAGAGTTTATGAGTGTACTTGGCAGTGATGCAACGTTTCCCTTGTAATTTGAACGTGTTTCTTTTTTTTTGTACGGGATTTGTCTAACAGAAATAGCTCACTGAAGTTTTGATGGACCCCGGAAAAAACACTATCACGTTATAAACTCGAGCAATACACTGTCATGGCGAGCAAGTGAACAAATCGCTTTGTACCACAGATATCAAAGATGGCATTTCCTTGGGAGCAGGTGCACCCTTGAGCACTGCCAGCAGTGTTCTTTTCTGTTGCAGGCATCAAATAAAGCAAAAAGTATATTTTAAAAATTGCGTCGTTTCTTCCGCTCCTTCATCGTCTTAGCTAGAATCATGTGTCGCCTTCTAGAATTTCTCACTTTTCTGTAGCATACAGCCATGCTCAATACGCTTACTTTCGTTTTTCTGCATTTTAAAACACTGACGAAGCGAAATCTAATATCAAGATGGAATCCGACAGGTGAAAAGACGTAGAGGGATAATAAAGTTGAGCAGTGGAAGTGCCTCAGACCAGCTGGCCAACGTACCCATAGAAAAACCTATCTCTTTCAAAGGTGCCCTGTCATCCTTGACATGTTAGTTTTAAGGTAGTTAGTAGTGATGCCATCTCCTGATGGCGGCACATACAAACAGAGATGACGTCGCTACTAGCCCCCTTAAAACTAACACGCTAAGCATGAAACGGCGCCTTCGACAAAGATGGTCCTCCTATGTAAATGTCGGCCAACCTGTCTTAGGCACTTCCAGTGTTCACACTGAATATCTCATGAAGCAAAAAGAAAGATTTCGCAGCACAAAGAATAAAAGCCTTGAAACACAGAAATATACAGCACAGCCAGCCTCATACTCTTTTGATAGTTCAGCCATACAGCGTCATGCCCTTCATGAAATATGACCAGACCACAGAAAATTGTTATTTTTAGACTAAAACAAGTAATCGAATTAACAACAAAACAAAGTAAACAAATACCGGAGCCATGTTTTTGTTTAGGTAATAATTGCCTGTGGAACGTTGCTTTAGTGGTTTCGATAAGGTTGACTAAAGCAGGCCTATTGTATAGTTCATTTTTTTCTCATAGCCTTTTTTTCATGTGACAACACCAGTAGCAAAATTTTGTTTACAAATAATTTGAAAGCGAGAAATGGCCATGTTTTTTTTTCTCTTGAAATTAAGCCTAGTTTTCGTTTCAGAATTCGGCACTTAGAAAAATTTCTCGAATGACAATTCATACGACAAGTTGCTTTTCGGCGGGATTGTTTAAAACAATACTCTGTAGACGAAGGTGTAAAGGATAAGTTGGGAAAATTCAATTGATTGGCCGTAATTGATCGAAGAAAATCCTACTGACACACTACAGGGGCGCATCTACTGCTAATAAATAACACTTGCTTTTCAAAATCTAGTATTCCATTAAGCCTAGGCCTCAAAATACGACACCAAGACAATTAAAAAGATGGTCTGAATGATCTGGTTAAGTTATGCTACCTCTTTCATTTATGGTCGCTTTGACGTATCTTGAGTGCACAATTTCATGCAATATGTAGTGTCGCAATGAATTGGGGCCAGATTCACATTTTACTCATGAGTACCGACAATATTGGGCACTGTAGATTTTGGCTGACTTTCGGTTTAACTCAATGGGTGCCCGGAGTTTACCGGAAAAATGATTTGACACACCTGACCTTATCACTAGCAGTATACCAAGTTTTTTCAGTCTCACTTAAAATATGTAGACTGGTTGTTAAGTAGAGTTTAACGTCCCAAAATTACCATAGAATTATGAGAGACCCCGTAGTGGAGGGCTCCAGAAATTTTGACCACCTGGGGTTCTTTAACGTGCACCCAAATCTGAGCACACGGGCCTACAACATTTCAACTCGGAAATGCAGCCGCCGCAGCCGGGATTCGATCCCGATACCTGTGGATCAGCAGCCGAGTATTTCAGCCACTAGACCACCGTGACAGGGCAAAGTATATAGTCTTAACTCCTAAACAAAACAAACGCCTCAAATGTTATACCTGCTCCTGAAAATCTGCATTTTTGTAAAAATGCGAAAATTGGGGCTATATTCATCTACTATCTGTACTGCCTATGTATATAATAATGGTTGCGAACTATGCGGTCGAACCACTCGAAAACATGGTGAATGCAATCAACTGTACTTTTTATAAGAAAATCAGTGACAGTGATTTCTCTGCACTTGCGTGGCTAAACAATCGTTTGCTACTCCTTCTAAAAAACAGCTTCTTTATTTCCAGGTTTTCCAGACCAAACAATATCACAGGAGTCCTTTGATGTTGTTCACGCAGAAATTACGTGCCTAATTACCGGCAACCTCAACAAAAATAGTAAGTGTATTCAAAGGTTCGGTCGCGTTAACATTATTTTCATTGAGGTGTAGGTTTCTGCATTCAGCTTTCCATACACAAGAAAAAGTATAAAGATGGGGCAACACTTATCACCACTTGCCTTCGTGTATTCAAGGCTTCATGGCTTATTTTTGCATTCTTGGCGTATTTTTGCGTTCTGCATCCCTATGTAACAGCTCTCTTAAAATATTGAGCATATTTGCCCCGATGTAGGTTCAACAAGGAAACGCTTGCCATCTCCACCTAATAAACGAAATTGCCTTTCTCAAAGAGGAAATTGGACAATATGCGAACAGAATAAGCCTTGAAATTTGAGCATGTACGTGCAACGCAATAGAGAGGAAGACGAAGAAATTCCTAAAATCTAGAATACTGGACGTTTCTTTTTATACTAACACAACTGCAAAACGGGCTTCGAAAAAGCAAATGAAAATACAGAAAGACGCCAATAACCTTCGAAAAACGGTTAACGTAGTACTTCGGAGATACAACAGGAGAACCACTGCCTCCCTCCACAGCCGAGAAAAACCTGAGTATGAAAAAAACCCTTAACGAAAAATCATTTCTACGACCCCATTGAAGCATTAAAGACCCTGAAAACTTTTTGGTCACTCCGCCTCAGCCTTCATCAAGCATGCTAAAGCTTGCTTCGAAAGGAAAAATATTCCACGCCAATTTAGGACCACCAAAAATCTTCTTATCTGAAGTTAGGAAGCCATGTTCAAATACAAAATCTAAGACCTTTCTTATTGGAATCACTTGTTGGCAGGCAGATGTAGCATGTGGGACAGTCAAGTTGAACTAAACATCTGGACATGCAATTACTACTTATCTGGCGCGTCGTGTCAGGCTCATACGAAAACTACTCATGCAATCTATGCTACATAATAGGATAACCGAGGTGGCACGTAAAAAATTGCGCAACCAAGCCACCTTTGCCCTCCTTTAACTCTCGGGAGCCTTGGATAACCTATCCTATAGCACAATATTTGGAAACCTGGTAGGGCTAGGAGTTGTGCAGAAAAACTATATATTCTATTCTGGTTTTGTGCCCTTAGCACTATAATCAAGATTGCGCGTAAAATGCCATGTTTTTACCCTGAGGTGTCTCCAATATGCTCGAAGAACTTATAACAACCTATAAAACAGCGTTATAGGAAAGACTCACACAAAGGCGTACTAGCAGGAACTTAGGAAAATAGGAATCATAATATGCTGATGACGGTACGGCACTAGGTGGGCATTCGTTACGATATAATGTAGCAGGTGGTTATCCTACCCCATGAAGAAAAGTGCATCCCGAACTCAACAGAAAAGGTGGGGAGAAAGGGGAAGCGCCAGACAGATGAACCAATTTGGTAACATAGCCACGTAGAGCAGTATATTGCTGGTTACAGCGGTGGTCTTCAAAAACTAACTGTGGAATCGGTGAAAAGAATCATATCTTATGAAATTAGCTAGCAGCCAAACAAATTTCCATTTCTACATAGCAGAGGCGTCTTTGTAGATTTCAAAAAAACTTGCACTTTTAGTGGAGTTACAGTGTAGCAGTACATGACCCGTAGCTTCTGAGAGTATTTGATATTCTGCAAGCGGGTGCCAGGTTTCTTCAGTAGATGGTGTCAAATCGTCCGGTGAAGCCACACGTTTGGAGTTCGATAATGACATTTTGCCAAAATGTCCCAATAACACTCTGTGGCTTATAAATAAAAGCATTTCGGTAAATGGTATTTTACAGTGAAGTCTGTCATGAGATTACGAAGGCTGCGTGTGCAGTAACCACTGTATAACAAAATAATTAAAAAATAAATAAAACTCCAACTACACAATGGCATTTGTACGAGGGCCCCATGCGTGCAAGCACAGTATTTCGCAGAGCCACGCCGGTGCTAGAAACTTCATTGCAAACTTACCTTACGCAGGCTTGATTTCGGGAAAGTTATCGTGTTAGTTTGAGCAATAAAGCGTTTTAGAACAGCAAATGAAAAACGTGGTGACACACTATACCAATCGCGTAACGAATAGGTCGACAAATACTCGAAATCACTACAAAAGCTTCGGGCATAATGGTTCATCATCGTCAGCCACAACTTCTAAAATTTCCATGTATTCTCTGCAAGCACGTAGAGGGTGCCACGCTTCTCTGAAAATTTACCGAAAGAGGCATAGTAAATGCCTCCTAACTAAACAAAAATTAAGATGATTTATGGCGTGGTCGGGACCCTGTAACACTGCTTGAAGCAGCTACACAAAGAGTGTTGAAAAAACCAACATATCTCACGTAAACTGGAGATTGATAATATGCGAAGCGAGAATGAAGGATGTTGATAGGTCAGTTTAATATCAGGCCAGCCATAGAAAGCGGACTGCTGTAGTACACACTTAACACAAGTATGAATGTTGCGCGCACTAATGTATCTAGATAAGATGCAAATATGACATTTATAGTCGCCTAGCAACGGCACCACTAACGATTGTAATACCAGTACTATCACTGGTAGGCTTGTAAATTATTCCGAACATGACTCCCAGGTAATGATTATCATGCTTGCGCCTGGAACTAGTGTTTGCGGCCATTCAGGTCACGTAATACCAAATTTCGTATATGTGAAGCTAGCGAAATTGCCGCGATTGCGCTATGAGCTTAGCAAATAGTCATTTTTCACATGACATCTATGTCATTGTCGTCGTACTTCAACATGTCATTTATCTTCGTCATCAGTTCGCATCACGTAATACCAAATTTGGCATACGTGAAGCTAGCGAAACGGCCGCCAGCGCATCAGAATTGTGGCGTGTAGTCATGTTCTTACATGACAAGCTTGTCAATATTATCATATTTGCAACATTACTATACCTTCGTCATCCATATCAAGCTTGGTATAGGTGAAGCTAGAAAAACGGCCACGAGTGCTGTGAGCGTAGCACGTGTTCATGTTTTACAAGACGCGCATACCTATATTATCAAGTTTGGGCTTGTAGTTTACCTTCGCTGTTTATTCACATCCCATAATACCAAATTTGTTTTATGTAGGGCTAGCGAAACGGCCGCATGCGTGCTATGAACGTAGCATGTAATGTCTTACATGACAGCGTATCACGAATATCATGTTTACTCGTGTTATTTATCATCACCGTAGATTCACGTTAAGGAATACCAAACTTGGTATATGGGAAGCTAGTGAAACGGCAGCCAGCGTGTCGGAGTGTGGCATGTAGTGATCTTCTTACATAACACGCATGTCATTATTATCATATTTGCACCAGTCATATGCCGTTGTCATCTATTCACGTCAAGGAAGACCAAATTTTGTATAGATTAAGCTTGCGAAACGGCCGAAAGCCCACCATGATGTAGCATGTAGTCATGCGTTACATGTCATGTATTCCGTGATTACCAGATACGAGCTTGTCACTTACGTTCACCATGCAGTCACGTCATACTATACCAGATTCTCAATAAACTATGTGAACGAAACCACCGCAAGAGCAGCAAGATTTTGACATGTATATGATGATATTCATGACACACCTGTCATGATTTTCATAGTATGACTAGTCACTTATGCTCGTCAAAGACTCGTGTTATGCCATACAATTTTAGGTATAGATTTCTTTATCGAAACGGCCAGCAACGCGAAAAGTCATAGGCGGATAGAATGATAAATGGATAAATATATAGATAGACAAATAGATAGATAGATAGATAGATAGATAGATAGATAGATAGATAGATAGATAGATCGATAGATAAATACATAGATAGATAGATAGATAGATAGATAGATAGATAGATAGATAGATAGATAGATAGACGCAAAGTCACACAAATTAGTTGACAAATGCTTTGCTGTGACTGCCATGCGTCGCGCGCAGGCGCCACACTTTTTCTTTTTTCATCAGATATGGCATGTTTGCCTATTCATATTTGCAAGGTATTTCAGCGCGCGAACAAAGGAAAAAAGAACAGGGTAGACAGAAGGAGCGCTGCACATCAGGATCGTGTCTTGTCAAACAAACTTGATGACTCTGTGGTTTTTAAAGTCTGCCGTTTTGTTGATGATTATTTAGTGTTGTTTAAATGTAGCAGTCAAAATTTTCAAACCATTTCCTCTGACGCGTTGACTGTTTTCCGAGAGTGCCTGAAACCATTAGTTTTAACGTATGAATCACCCACTGATAACAACCTGAAATTTCTAGATTTGAAGCTTTTGCTAGAACCCCGACATGTTTGCTGGATGGATGAACTAAGAAGCGGCAAGCCACTTCTGCCTTTCGGCTCAGCTCAATCAAAATTGGTCAAGCAGGGCATTGCTAACCTCTGCCTTGCCAACGCCTTAAAGAAGTCTTGCCCCCACATGGTACACCGCAGCTTTGCTCTACAAGTGGAGCGCCTCAACAAAAGCCGGTTACCCCGCACACGTTCTCGTTTCAGTGGCGGAAAAGCTGGTCACTGTCGTGAAACGAGGCAACAAACCAGATAAGCGAAACAGCGTCAGAAAGAGCCGGCCTGTCGTACTACCGTACGTGCACGACGTCTCACACAGGCTAAAAAAGATTGCTCGAGACGCCAACGTTCTTGTTGTTTTTTCAGCACCTGAAAAATTGCAGAAGCTTTGCAAACGGGTAAATACACCTCGCGCAACTTCTGCCGCGTGCTCTGTCGCGCACAGGACATGCTACGTCCCATGCGCAGTGGGAGTCGTATACTTAATTCCACTGACGTGTAGGTGCGTCTATGTCGGCCAAACCGGCAGGTGCATAAACGACCGCCTGCGAGAACACCGAAACAATGTGCACAGTGTGGTACAAGGGCATCTTGGCATTCATTGCCGAGATTGTGGGTGCACCCCCCTCTTTGATCAGTGCTCTATATTGGCAAGGCACAGGGAGCAACTTACCCGAGAAATTATCGAAGCAGAAAAAATACACGTGCTGGGAGATAAATGTGTAAGCACTTCATCAGTTGCTTTATCCCAGGCTGAACGCGATTACCTGGCTGGGCTTTGAGGCATTAGAGGACCTGTCACACGTGCCGTTACTGGTGTGTAGATTGGGCTTGTTTTTTACATTCATGCTCTGTAATCTTCCTTTTTAGACGTATAAATTCTTGCCACTCTGCGAAATAAAGTTAGTTGGAAGACAGCGCTCTTTCTGTCTACCCTGTCCTTTTTTCCTTTGTTCGCGCGCTGAAACACCTTGCAAATATGAATACGCACCAACTAGCCCAAGCTTCAGCTCTTGTATGTTTGCCTATTTCGCGTATAGTTACGGTAGAACGCTTGTGCAAGCGCCAAAAGATGATGCAACGTGCCGATGTTCCAAAATCATTGAAATGTAGACGAATTGAATGCTGTGATCAGAAGGTGTATGTCGTTGCCACGAACTATGCAGCTGATTAGTATATATCTATCATCATCAATATCATCATCATCATCATGAGCCTGACTACGTCCATTGCAAGACAAAAGCCTCTCCCATGTTCCGCCAGTTAACCCGGTCCTGTGCTTGCTGCTGCCATTTTATACCCGCAAACTTCTTAATCTCGTCTGCCCACCTAACCTTCTGTCTCCCCCTAACCCGCTTCCCTTCTCTGGGAATCCAGTTAGTTACCCTTAATGACCAGCGGTTGTCCTCTCTACGCGCTACATGTCCGGCCCATGTCCATTTCCTCTTCTCTATTTCAACTATGATATCCTTAACCCCCGTTTGTCCCCTAATCCACTCTGCTCTCTTCTTGTCTCTTAAGGTTACACCTACCATTTTTCTTTCTATTGCTCGCTGCGTCGTCCTCAATTTAAACTGAACCCTCTTTGTAAGTCTCCAGGTTTCTGCTCCGTAGCTAAGTACCGGCAAGATACAGCTGTTATATACCTTCCTCTTGAGGGATAGTGGCAATCTACCTGTCGTAATTTGAGAGTGCTTGCCGAATGTGCTCCACCCCATTCTTATTCTTCTAGTTACTTCAATCTCGTGGTTAGGCTCTGCGGTTATTATCTGCCCTAAGTAGACATAGTCTTTTACAACTTCAAGTGCACTATTACCTATCTCGAAGCGCTGCTCCTTTACGAGGTTGTTGTACATTACTTTCGTTTTCTGCAGATTAATTTTAAGACCCACCTTTCTGCTCTCCTTGTCTAACTCCGTAATCATGAGTTGCAATTCGTCCCCTGCGTTACTCAGCAATGCAATGTCATCGGCGAAGCGCAGGTTACTAAGGTATTCTCCATTAACTTTTATCCCTAACTGTTCCCATTCTAGGCTTCTGAAAACCTCCTGTAAGCAAGCGCTAAATAGCATTGGGGAGATTGTGTCCCCCTGCCTTACACCCTTCTTGATTGGTATTCTGTTGCTTTCTTTATGAAGCACTATGGTAGCAGTTGATCCCCTGTAGATTTCTTCCAGAGTGTTTATATATACTTCATCTACGCCCTGATTCCGCAGTGTCTGCATGACGGCTGATATTTCTACTGAATCAAACGCCTTCTCGTAATCTTTGAAGGCTATGTATAGTGGTTGGTTATACTCTGAGCATTTTTCTATTACCTGATTGATAGTATGAATGTGGTCAATTGTTGAGTAGCCTGTTCGAAATCCTGCTTGTTTCTTTGGTTGATTGAATTCCAATGTTTTCTTTACTCTGTTAGCAATTACCTTTGTAAATCGCTTGTATACTACAGAAAGCAAGCTGATCGGCCTGCAATTCTTCAAGTCCTTGTCATCTCCTTTCTTATGTATTAAGATCATGTTAGCGTTCTTTCAAGACTCTGGTACCCTTCCCGTCAGGAGACACCTCGTAAACAGGGTGGCCAGTTTTTCTAACACAATCTTTCCTCCATCTTTCAGCAAATCTGATGTTACCTGATCCTCACCAGCAGCTTTGCCTCTTTGCATGCTCTCCAAAGCTTTTCTGACTTATTCTATCATTACTGGTGGGGTGTCATCTGAGATACTGCTAGTTCTTATAGTATTAAGGTCGTGGTTGTCTCGGCTACTGTACAGATCTCTGTAAAACTCCTCCGCTATTCTAACAATCCTATCCATATTGGTAGTTATTTTTCCTTCTTCGTCCCTTAGTGCATACATCCGATTTTTGCCTATCCCAAGTTTCCTCTTCACTGCTTTGACGCTTCCTCCGTTTTTCAGAGCGTGTTCAATTCTCTCTATGTTATACCTTCTTACATCGCATACTTTACGTCTATTATTCAGCTTTGAAAGCTCTGCCAGTTATATTTCGTCTGTTGTACTTGACACAACAGTCAAGTATATATCTTGACTCAAGTTTATATCAGTATATACAAGTGTCAAGTACATATCCATAGTGTAAAGTATATAGTGTCAAGTATATATCAGTGTCAAGTATATATCAGTGAAGTGTCTAGCATATATCTATAGTGGCCGTCAACTCCAAGGGTACTAATAACACCCGCATTCGCAAACGCTCCTTCACTCATGGGCTGCCCTCCACTTGATGAAGTCAAGGCACAGCGTGCTCCTTCACTCAAGAGTCGCTGCGTTTCATGAACGCTCCCCCACCCAGCCTTCACCAAGGGAAGCATTGGAAATGCGCCGTCCACTTTAGTGAACTGCATGGGCCCAGTAAAGCGCTTGATAACCAGAGTATTCGTGATTGTGTTTAAGAAATGCCTGTCTCTGTAAAATAAATGAACGCTTTGTCTATATATCTTTTTTAATAATTGCAAATACAGCGAAAATTGCATTTAGAATAGTAGCAGCATCTCCGTAAGCCTTGAGCTGATACAGTTAGAGAAACCCCCACTTCAAGTCTTGCAACAGGAGCACTCAGGCCGCTGAACGAACACCTGATGGTGTTTTGTCGGTTCCTGAACGTTTCTACGTCCTTTGTTTATTTAGTCTCATATGCGTCTAAAATTTGCAGTTTAAGTTTACGGTAGTTTCTGCGTGTATGTTGAAGACCCTACTTTCGCCGGGGTGACTAACGAACTACGTGATTGATGACAGGAAGCACAACAGAAGGTTCGTTGCTTTGTTTACTCTCCCTTTGCTGAGAGCCTTCTGATCACTTGTGTAGCCGCCGAATGGATAACGTGGTGGAGTGAGTATTTCTTACTTTATATCACATTACATTGGTGTGCTTTTACATTTCCCCACCGCATTATGTACAAAGATTTCTTGTACGAAAATTCGTCTCATCCTGAAAAGGCGAACATGATGATAAATATATAACAATAAATGAACAAAGCATAAATTACGAATGGCAAAAGGAACATTTATTACTTGTAGCTGATGAAGAGCTATGTAGCAAACACAAAACTGCAACTGCAAAGTGTCCATCAAGCAAATGCATCTGACCCACTGTCCAGATAAAGTATCAGCTCGTAGGGTATCATAAATAAGATCAAGGCAGTTGACACCAATTCGTATCTAATGCAGTGCAACTGCACGTATTTATTGCAGATTTTGTCCTTTCGCATACAGTCTTGCAAACTCTGCAATGCATTGTTAATACAACACGTTTTAGGAGATATTTCCTCTATGTTCATTTGCCGGCAGCCTGGCCCCTGCACGAAAAAGGCAAGAATTAATAATTGAATAAGAATTCGGCAGATCCAACGTACCTGGCAATCGATGTCATGCGAAGCATACGAAGAGAAGGTGACCGTGCAGCAATTATTTTATTGAGCGACACGTCATGCAATGGCCCCAAATAAATGTATAAATTCTGCACGCAGA
This sequence comes from Rhipicephalus microplus, assembly GCF_013339725.1. Lineage (NCBI taxonomy): Eukaryota > Metazoa > Arthropoda > Arachnida > Ixodida > Ixodidae > Rhipicephalus > Rhipicephalus microplus. The sequence continues at coordinate 150,253 of NW_023611211.1, read as the reverse complement.
GGCGTATGTTGAAGAGGGTCAGAAGTTTGTATAACGAGTTCTTTGCACTTGCGCATCGATGGCAACTGGAGCATGCGCATTAGCAATACCAGAAGCTGATATAAACCGCTGATGCTCGACAAGGGGCTGGCACGGAACAATGCTGTATAATTGAACCTCAGCGCATAGGAACTAACCGAAATTCGCGTTAATTGACTTGACAGCTCTAACAAAGGAATACATATGTATTGTTTATGAAATTTGGTAGGCAGCACTTCAGGCACTGTTGACGTTTGACAAAGAGTAGCGTCTGTTTGAAAAGTAAACCTGAAACCTGGCGTAGCTCTGAGGTTAAATTCTTTATTGCTACACAGGATGCTTGGGTACGAGTCGAGCTAGGGCCCTGACATTTATTATTAGCATTCGTAGGGTTGACGCTAAGGACCTCCGGTATTTCTTAACGCTCACGTGTTCAAGTGTCTTCTCGTCGTTCCTGGGTAGATAGTGAACCTGTGGCACATACCCGCATACTATCGGCACATTCTCGGCCGTGGGTGTGTGTCACTGTCTGGCGTGATGTGCTTGACGACGTACGTGACGGCATTGTGACATTATTCATGTTTTGACCAGCGCGTCACGTTCGTCAGACCACCTTGCCCTCCCATGCTAGTTTTGGTTCACGAAGAGTTAAGGAGGTGACCACGAGAGCACCCAAACGTAAGCGGCTCAATATATAGATAGATAGATACGCTCAAAGTCACCAAAGTTCGCATGAAAATGCTTCACATTTAAAACCTAATAGTTAGGATACCAAAGCCACATTATTTTGTTTATTTGTCGTGGTGCACACATTTAATATTATTTCCTGCGTTAAAGAACACACCTAGTGGTGTTATTCACCTTTGACTACTTTGACACATGTTTTGCTCAGACACTTGGGCAGCATACCAGGCATATGGTTTTGTAGTTCAATTATCTAATTTCATGAATCAGTGGCGTAGCCAGATTTTTTTTGTTGAGAGAGGGGGAAGTTCAACCATGAAAAACAACCTTGTAATGTATCTGCTGTATTTTTCTTTCCAGTGTTTGCGTTTTTATACGACAGTCCATGCATTCTTACATACATGCACGTTTCACAGAACACGAACCTCAGCTTGATTAACTAAAGCTGAAAGTGGTTGTTCATTGGTATAGTGAGCTACATGGACACTGTATGTCGCAGCTATGTTTCACGCATAGTAGCAACAACAGCGTATTCATTGGGTCCAATTGAATTGTATTTCGTTTTTTATAAACTGTCTCTAATAGTGCTCCGAGCTAAGCAGGGAGAAAACGAACAAAAAAGGCAACGGGAGAACTTACCCCCTCGTTGATACAGACGATCTTCTAACGGAAGTAAGCTTCGCCGTATATTTCGGCTAGGGTAGCAAATATTCACCGGAGAGGAAGCCGCTCAGGAGTACGGGGAATGCAGAGCGTTCAAAGTTCTCTATTACATTTCTTCTCCACTTGTTTGTCAAGTTTTTCCGCCACACTTAAACTAATGTGGCGAGTGAGCTTTATCGATACTTTTCAAAGAACTGAAGTCCGCAGTAAGGCCCGTATTCACAACCACTGCTTCACTCAACGCCGCCCCACGACTTGGCGAAGTCAAGGCGGAGTATGCTCCTCCACTCAAAGAGCCGCTGCATTTCATGAACGCTCCTCCACACTACCTACGGCAAGGGAGGCATTTGAAACGCTTCCTCCCCTTGTATAAAGAGCAAGGGCGGAAAAAAAGCGCCTTATAAGGAAAGTATTCATATATGGCCTAATAAATGCGAATTTCTGTGCAATGAACGAACGCTTTTCTGAGATTTTCTTTTTGTTAGTTGACATTACAGCAAAATACATGCATTTAGAGTGGTAGCGTGGTTTTCCTAAGCTTTGAGCCGGTAGAGTGAGGGAAATTCCTGCTTCAATTCAGGAAGAAGTCGCACCAGGCTGCTGAACAAACAGCTGATGGCGTTTCGTTTGCTGCTGAATGTTTCTACGTGCTTAGATTATTTCGTATCGTATGCGTCTAATAATTGCAGTTTATATTTATGGTAGTACGTGCGTGTGTGGTTTTCGAGACCCTACGTTCGCCATGGTTAACGAAGAACTACGTGAGTGATGACAGGAAGCATGACAGATGGTTTGTTGCTTTGTTAACTTTCGCTTTGCTGAGAGCCTTCTGATGTCCAGCGTAGCGATTTAACGAATAACGCAGTGGTTTAATTTATAATTTATATTATATATATATATATATATATATATATATATATATATATATATATATATATATATATATATATATATATATATATATATATATATAAATATATATATATATATATATATATATATATATATATATCACAATACAATGGCGTTTCGGCTTTTATTTGCAGAATTTGATTGCTGCGAATACCTCTTGAAAATTATCGTGATGTCTGTGCAGTATTTCAAAGTATCGGCAGTACAATATTTATAGAAGATGTTTTATATTTTTCGTAAATCACAAAGTTAAACTCACTTCTGACATTTGGCGCTGTTCTGTCCTAAGAAAGACCGTGTGTGTTCTGTGACCTTTGGAGAAAGTGTCGTCAAAAAGCGCAGTATTTTACTCGTGAGATTTAACGAAGACCAGTGCAAAAAAGTCGTAAAAACGCTCACGAGTACTGCAGTCATCACGGATAAATCTGGTAAGAACTCTGTGAAGAAAATATTTGCTATTGTTGCAACTTCAGCATGTCTGCTCGTTGCAACAACGCGATCTCGCTTTCGTGGAAGGGGAGTGGAGCTGCTTTATATAAAGGAAGCTTATTTCTGTAGAACTACTTTTCTGTAAAATCAGAGAAGTGGTTTATGTGATCCTGTCTCATCCTTAGAAGACGAACTTGACAATAATTATGTATCAATAAATGAACAGACCGGGAATTGCGAATGGCAAAATGAAACATTATTGCATGTTGGTGATGAATAATGTCTATCGAGCAGAAAAGTGTCACTGCAAAGTGTCCATCAATCGAGCATATGCATCTGACACACTGTCAAGATGAAGGTGGAGCTCGTAGGAAATCATAAATAGGATCGAAGTACAAGACACCATGACGTGTCTAATGCAGTGCTGCTGCACGATATCACTGAAGATTTTGACCTTTCGTATGCAGTCGTGCGAATTCTGCAATGCATTGCAAATACGGCACGTTTTAGCAGACCTTTCCCCTCTGTTTTTCTCTCGTTCTGTCGCCAGCCTGGCCCCTGCAGAAAACAGGCGAGAAAGAATATTAGGAAAACATAGGACACCAAAGCCACGCTTTCTAAATTCTCGCGTTGCACACGTTCATTATTATTTCATGCTTCAATGAACAGAAATGGGGGAGCTGTTGAGTTTTGATTATTTTGACACAAGTCTGGCTCATGCACTTGGGCAGCTGACCAGGCATATGGGTATGCTTTTTCATTCTCTAATTACACGAAACAGTTCAGTGGCATACCAGCCATTTCTTTTTCTTGCATGGGGGGCGGTTCAATAAAAAAAACAAAACAATCTGATAATGTATCTGCTGTATTTCTATTTGATATGTTTGCGTCTTCTTACTGCACTCCCTGCATGATTCCATACATGCAGGTTTAAAAGAGCATGACTGTAGGGTCGGGCGTCGAAGCCAAGGGGGTGTCTTCTTTGTCAAAAAAGGGTGCGCCTTCCAAACAGCTGGTTCTCGGGAAACAATAACTCCGGAATGGTCGCCCATTTTATCAAAATGACCTTGGTTGGTCGCCGCTTTGAAAAACCAGCTAAGTGGCTACCAGCCAGCAGAGTGCCGGCAGGCGATGGCCGGTCGTTTCGTCTTTCTCTCTTTGACCGAGAGGTAAAGTGCTTCAATGAGAAAGCGAGAGGAGAGGACTGCAACAAGTGTGTTCAGTGTGTTCAATAAACGAACTTAATTGTTCTGGTTGGCAATGAGAAGAATCGGGAGGGGCAACTGAAGGGTTAAAACTTGCCTCTGTTTCCTCAAGGTCGTTGTGGTCGCACGAACCAGTGTTCTGTGCTACCGGCTCTGCCGAGGCAACATGCGATGGTTCCAACGGTCAAGGGTCTTGTAAATTTGTACATAAACTTGTGTACAGAAATTCAAGTTGTTGCAACGTATCCCAACGCGCTGGTCTCCATCCCTTAACAAGAAGCAGCAGCCACGACAAGACGGACACCATGCAACCAAACTTCCACTTGCTTCTGTAGCAACAGCAGCTACGCAGTTGAGAGAGAACTGTTCTAGAGAACAGAGAGAGTGGGTACAAGGTGAGCTTTACTCGCGCAGTCGACAGGATGAATCGCAAGTGGCGGGCAGAAAAGATACAGGCGCAGTCGAGGAATACCGCGAAAAGGAGCATGTCGAGCTAAAACTGCAGATAGCCAAGAAGGGCGCGAAAGGCATTGCTGAGCGACACCGCGAGCGTTTGACCGTGGCACAGGGGCCGGCGGAGCCTCGAGAGTTGGGGGACGCGAGTGAATGGCGCCTTTGTTGCCCAAACGTTGGGTCAGTTGGCGCATTGTGCGAGCAAGGAATGGAATTTAGCGATGCTGAGTTGCTGAGTGTGAACCGTGGCACGCAGCAGCATGTGCTGCGGGTACTTGCCCGGATTTCGATCGGTCAGCCGATGCCAGAAAACGAGAACATGACCGACTCCGCGAGAATTTTAGAAAGCACGGGGTGCCTGCTCGGCGGCAAAACTTATGCGACTTCGGTGCGGAGACGGGTAGTTCTTGAAGAATAGAAGTTAACCCGATAGAACACGCATCCACATAGAAACGTAAAGAGGAAAGTGGGAAGACTTCTCGAGTCGAAACAGTGTTGTATGGAGAGTCATTTCGAGAGCTACCTAGGGCGTGTTGCAGGTTTCCCTAGTCAGGCTCCTGATAGCGAGGAGTGTGGGGTAGTCAAGGAGTTAAGTGTGCCAACCGTAAGGACTAATCTGATAAAATTTCGGGGATTGTATGGACACTATCTAAGCTACGGGTTACATTACGCTGAGGTAGTCCAGCCACTTTGTGAGCTAGCGGGAGAGCGGGTTGCAGACAAAATTGCGTGGGTGGATGGGGCGTCTCGGTGGCACGAAGCAACACTGTATGAGATAGCGCCATTGACAACAGTATATTTCGAAAAGCCATATTGGCTCATAGTGACCTTGTCCATGGCGACCTCTGAGCTCTACCGATCACGGCGGGCGAAGAGCGATGCTCAGGCATCTATCGTGATTGCTTGGCCCGAGTTTTCTCCAACTCAATTCCGCGATTCCTTGCCAGTCAGCTGGAATTCGGGAGAGATGCAGGAGTTATGGTATTTGGTTTTTAACTTGAACAACACCATATCGGGAAGAATGTGTGTGTTTCGGGGAAGTGTTTTTTTAATGGTTGTATACTACTGCCTGCTTTGTCGATTGCACTTGGTACTCAGCGACCTCGTGACGTTTTTCCGTTCGTTCGCCTTGTGGTGGCGCTCGTTTGGTGGCGTCCCGAGGACTTAGCGGAGAGAATAGCGCACGCGTTGCAGAAACGCTTCTCGGGTTCGAAGAACTGTGAATTGCGGCCGCAGGATCTGGGGACGTTTGGCACTATTCCTTTACATTGTTGTTGTTGTTCGCGTAGCTGCATTTGAGCATTTGCTTGAATCTTGTAAATGGAGTGTATGATCAGGCGTCGCAGACAAGAGGGGGTGATTACTCTTTGTCACAAATGGGTGTGCTTTCCAACGAGCCGGCTCTCTGCAAGTGATAATCGTGGCATAAGGACGCGGTTTTAGGAAGAAGACCGCAACCGGCCGCCACTTTTAACAACCAGCTTGGTAGTCACCGGCCAGTGGAGTGTCGGCGGGTGACGGGAAGACATCCGGTGTATCCACACGCATCTATCTTGATTTGAGTCCGCGAGGTGGCTGTCACACTTGATAGCGTTGTCGTCTTGCAGTAAAGGCATGGGCCCACCGTCGAACGGCGCCCCCATCGTGTGTGTTCGGGCAGATCGCGGAACGTCGTGTGCAGGCCGGTCCTTTCGTCTCTCTCTCAGACCGAGAGGTCGTGTGCTTGAATAAGAAAGCGAGAGAAGTGGACTGCAACAAGTGTGTTTAGTCTGTCAAATGAACGTAGTGAATTGTTTTGGATGGCTATGAGACATATTGGGTGGAGCAACCTAGAAGTTAAAACCTGGCTCCCGTTTATACTATATATGCATACTAAACTATATGCAATACTAAACTAATATACTAATATGCATACTAAACTTTGTACAGGAAGAACGAATGCTACCTTTAAAAAATATTTTCCCCATCAACACCCAGACGACAATCTAGGAAGTTCAGGAAGCTCTGATATGACCAAATTTTTTTTTCTGTTCATAATATTCTAGCGATTTACTCTCCTGAATGCAGTGAATCAGCACAATTTTTTTATACAACTGAGAAGGTTGCCCGAATAGCTTGGACGTTTGGCATATAATGACCAAGGAGCGTTTGTTCATAAGAGGGAGAGGGTTTTTTCCACTAGTCTATAAGGTAGTAAGCACTTTAATATGCACATTTTTCTATCACGCAAAGAGGCACCTCTTTTCTGGAGCACTATAAATCTACGCTAACTTTCGCATTCAGCGCGTCGGCCATTTCATGTGAGTGTCGGTGAAATACTTCTTTTATTATAACAAGGCAGCACACAACATGGTTCAGGGACTCAAATGCCAAACCAGTGACGTTCCGTGGCTTATCCTGTGACGTCAGCGGATGGTCAGCTGCGGCGAGGTTATGAAACCACAAGAGACTGCAGAGGGCAGGATTGCACCACGCGAATCACTGGCATGTTAAGCACCACGAGGTGGCATGGTGCCTCCCTTGCACAGATATGAATGCAGCACCGGTTATGAATATCATTTAATACAAGTTATAGCATTATTTCAAAATAACGACAGTTAAAAAATATATATCGGAAGGCAGTGCAAAAGCTTGCTGCTCAGAACGATGCCTGAGCACCCATGGGTACCATTCTGTCATATGTGTGTTTGGCTCCCCAACATTAATCTAGCAACAAAAAGCGATGTTCATCTCTCTGAAAGCTAAACAGCAAACGCAGTTAGCAAACATTAAGCAATTAACTTAAATTGCGTCATTTGTAGCTTAGCAACTGTGTTGTCGTCACTACGACTTCAATAGCTGTAAATGCAGTTATTAAAGTCACGTTTTCGTTAGTTAGATCAGACCCCACAAGTGTTAATGCTGCTCTGCCATATCAGCGACAAGGAAGCACGCACCTTCGTACACTTTGGCGAATAATTTATGGTCGGTGATAGCTAGTGGCACTTGTCGGCTCTTTGGAAACTCAGAGAAAAACTTCATTCATTAGATGACAAGTGATTGAATGCGGTAACGCCCCCATTTTTCAAACCTCTGCCCCCCCCCCCCCCTCCCCGGTCAGCCGGGCCCGCGCGACAATTTGGCGCTGTTCGACCAGGTCCTGCTTAAATACCGCAACATCCCATGCTTCGTTTTGAGGATGTTAGGGTGTACGTCAATTTTCGCTGCTTGTGTCGCACGGTTGCCGTCTTCGCATTTGGGAAAAGGTGTGTGCCACAGGATTCGCAATTAAAGCCATTTGGGCTAGCTATGAAATCCAGTTCTTAGGAAAGAGAAGGAGGTGAGATTTTAATCTGATTACAAATGTAAACCTGTTTATACACGCTAGAAGAAAAATGGCAAGGAAACACTGCAATAAACAAAGGTAAACTGACACGTCTTAAACATAAAGTATATACAGTTCTCATTAACGAGGGGAAACTCCTGAGAGTATGAGCGCTCTACTGAGTTTACCCGTGGAAGCTCTTGTTGGAGTCCGGCCGTGCACGGAGAGTGGCACGACTCACCAGCGGTTTTTGCCCAAGAGCTATCCAGTGAAGAGGTCACAGTGGTGAGAGTGCACAAGCTCGGGCCTGTAGCTTGAGGGATCTCTTGGCGCCTGTTAGAAGACATCTGTGGCGCTGTCTTCTGCCCAAACACCAGAACTAGGCCGTGCAACGGACAAGACAATAGCCTCGGCGTGTGAATGGTCACCAGGAGCTCGTGAAACCTGTCGCAGGCTAAGTGGATGCCTTGACCCACGGGTACTCGCACCCAACGAGCTCCCACGCCCCACCCTATCCACGTCCATCCAACCACCAGCCTGACTCTTCTTCTTCCCCTTTATACGATGTGGTCGCTTTCAATTCTGTGTGCATTTTTCTTAAGCTTTTATCTTTTTCATTCATCCGTGTTCGCCGCGCTCGCGCAGGTAGTACACTGTCAGCAGCCGGTCTTCGTCTCTTTGCCGAGTCAACTTTGACATTCAAATCACCTCACTCGTGCACTTCACTCACAACAATGTGCTAGGGTGCCTGCCACATTGTAGTGTGGGCAGATGTGTGGAAATATATAAATGGCAAGGTAGCTCAGTGTGTAGAATTATTTGTGGTGCGTTGTCTGCGGCCTGATACAGTGCCTGTAGCGTAACCACAATAGGCGCTTCCGTGTCGGCACAGCGCATACAAGGTGCACACTGCCTTTCTCTTTGTCCGATGGCTCATAGCCGATGAGGGGTGTCGGCGCGGTGGTTGGTATATTTTTTCAATTTTTTCTTGAGTACACTACCAATACAAGCTAGGACAAACTAGTACAAAAAGCATAAGTGCGAATTATCATTCATGAGATATTTCAAACATGAAAAATTGAGCTAGATAATTTTATTGTGATAGCAACTATATAGACACCCTCTACTGAATTTTGCCGCCAGCGTCGGCGTTGATGTCATGCACCGTATACGTATACCTATCTAATTACGGGAAAATGCAACAAAGAAAATATCCATAAAAAAGCACTGCGGTACGCGCAGTCTAACGTGTGACCTGTGCGTCGTGAAAGCGAGGCGTTAACCACTGAACCACCCCGTAGAACGTTCTTCACCGTTGGAACTGCAACCTATTTATATCTACCGCTTACCGCTGCTGTGTTTTCGGCATTACGAGAAAAATGGCGTAATGAGCGCATGTCGCAACATCGCGCCGTGCTGCCCGCTCTAATCACCTGCACGTACTGTGCCCGGCTTAGAGAAGAGGAGCGACGCTCCGTCGCGCACCCTTGTCTCGCGTTGACGAGGAGGGGAGGATCGTACGCCTTGGCTGGCCTCTGGCTTTACGTGGAACAATTCTGCTGTAGTAACCGGGCACAAAAAGGTCGCTGCAATCATTGCAGTTTTCGGTCGCGAAAAGCGCATGCTTTTCAGACTCAGCTAAGTAAGAAATGAGACGGTTATGCGCGTGCATCCGTACCTGGTAGTTCGTTTTGTGCGTAATTCGTGCGCGACAAACGCGGGGCACGTTTCCATCTGCTTTCAATTCCGCACAGGACCTTTCAAATTGTTGCTATCACGTTCATTGCTTCGCTTTGCGGCAAAGCTGTGACTTTTTTTAGACTGATCGAAAAATTTCTCCATAGCGAAAACATGCCTGTGACTGTAGCCCAGATACGAGGCTCCAAAAGAAAGTATACCAAATTCTGATATTTTCAGATCCATGTTTCTTAGAGATGATACTATGAACTTTTCCTCAATGACGTGAAGAACACCGTAACTTTCATGAAGCCAACCATAACTTCAATGAAGTCGCGAAGCATCCATTATGTGATTCGTCAATCTGCTAATAATCAAGACACCTGACAGAGATAATTAGGGCAATATGTGCTCTTTTTGTTCTGGCTGAGGACAATGAGGAGTAAGTGCTTTCTTACCACACCTTTTCTATTACCCATGAATAGAAACCAACGCGAAATATAACACCGACGCAGAAAACAAGCTAGCCCACAGGCTCGAGCGTTCGGCAAGGAGCACGAAATCGGGAACGCCAACAACGAACTGCTAGTACAATTGCGAGAGCTCTGGAAGCAGTCATTACCCTTCCTATAGCTCTTTTTCATGCACGCAAGACGTTTAACGCTCATTATTAGGCACTACAAAATCAAATGTTATCTGACCAATGTCCCAATACCTGTTCAGAAATTGGTTCAGTCACACAAGCCGGTCCTGGTCAAGAAATAAATTCACGCGTATTTTAAGTAGCTGGAAGAATCACACCCCCAGACTTAAATATGAAACATCTACATATTTTTGGTCTTTGCCAAAAAATTGATAGATTCCATAGAAAAGCTTTTGGCCCTTTACTTCGCGCACAGCAATAAGTAATAACGAAGACAAAAAGGAGCGGAGATCTCAACACAAGGTAAGGCTATTACATACAGTAGAACAAAGTGCAAAAAGTGGATGGAAAACTCAACGTTTTTGGCGCTGAATGTGTAATAGTTCTGAACCAACTCGTCAAATAAGGCACTATTGAAGTTATTTACTGGTTCCTTGCTCTGTGTTTCTGAGGTTCTTTATTCGTTGCTGTTGTTTATGGCACTAAATTCTACTATGATACAAGCTATTGGTAAGAAGGTAGGAGGGGGAACGTGGTCTTCATGTGAGTTAGCGACACACGTACACCGGCTAACCAAAGCATCAAGTCTGCGGGACAAAGTACTCGCAGTGAGAGTACAAAAAAAACAGGCATTGTTCCGAGAACTCGCTTTTATACTTTACCTAACACAACCGACACACCGGTAAACTATACAAAGCATTCGGGTCACTAGCTATTTTTAGCTATACTGTATGACGTTTCTATGCAAGTGCAAACGACTTTTTGCGGTGCACCTTTCATGTTTTGTTTATTCTTGAACATTCCTGCAAATATTAAACTCGTAAAACGGGCCCAACGAGCTATATGAGTAAATTTTACACGTAGCCTCAGCCTCTCCATTTTTATTGGGCAATGTTGTTTTATATATTTCACAATTCTAAGTGCTTTCTTAGCAGATATGGGAACATTTTGTCTGAAGACCCCGTTATCACACATGTGGCCATTTGACTCGATAAACATCTTGTCGTTACGTGGAAATTTAATTTCATTGACGTTGGCGAGAGGCAACAAACATGAAATTAGATTTTTCACAACCACTACTTTGCAATATTCATTAAGTAAATAAGTTCTGTCACCATTTACAATCGAAACAAAGTACTTCATATTCATTTACTTGAACAACTTTTGCAATCGCGATCTTGCGAACTTTTTTTCAGATAAATACGACTGTTTAATGTGGGCAACAGATGATGCGTCCAGCATTCTTCCGGAAAACTGCAAGAAAATATTCTGTGAAAAGTGCAATGCACCCAACTTTTTTGTTACAGAGCAAGACAATAAGTGTTTGGGTAAGTTAAAATGTTTTTAAGAAAAAATGATTCCCGCATGCATACATTTGCTCGATGTGGTATGTGTGCATGCTCAGTTGAATTTTTCTTTTTTTCAGAATATAAATGACCTAAAAACTTCGTTTTCATGAAAAATGGGTATTCATAGAGAACGATCTTCGTAAAAAATGTTGGAATAAATACTTATTTTCTGACAACACTTTTTTGCAAATGACTTCTAGGCTTACCGGACGGCAAAAAGCTGCCCGGGCTCAACAATTTCGAGTGGGCACCTGAGGCACCGCCATTGTAATCGACAAAAAGTGGGAAAGGACAGGGGCGAATCCCTTCTTCCCTCCCAGCTCACTCGGTAAAACTGCCGGACTTTATATAAAGTCCATTCATTCAACTTCTAGGCTGTACATATCTCGCGTTCATTGGCTTCTAGAAAAATAAATCTCTGAAAACTGAACAAGACAATAAAATGAGTCACTGGACAATGAGTACAGCTTTAAAATATTTCATTAAAACAGCAGCGGAAACATTGGCGAAAAATATTACTATTTCATATCATCAATAAATTTTCGTGTGCTTGTGACTGCCGCCCAAGAACCCCGAGGCAGCCAATATAATGTAGCAGGGTAATTGGGCATATATATATATAAATATATACATATATATATATATATATATATATATATATATATATATATATATATATATTGTTAAGGCGTTTATTAGCCGGCAACGAGCGAGAGTACACAATGGCGACAGTCACAGCCAAGCACGGGCCCTCAGTGCGAGCGGCGTCCTTGTTGGGTAGCCCCACTAGAAGGTACTCAAGATTTCGACCTATTTCATAGTTCGGAGGCTTCGCTACAATTACCCCGGGGTCGAAGAGGGAGCCGCCTGGCGACGTAACAGCTTGTTATTATGAGCGGGTCATAATAAGGCTTCAGGCGCTCCACGTTGACGATGTCTTGCCCCCGGCGGCGCATGTCCGAAGATTGTTCAACGGGTTCGATCAGATAGTTGACGGGTGAGGGGCGCTCGATGAAACGGTAGGGGCCTTCGTATTTGGGACGTAGTTTGGAAGAGAGGCCAGCGGCAGAGGTCGGGATCGAGAGCCATACAAGCGCACCAGGAAGGAACGTGGACTCAGAAGTTGTGGAGCCATCCTGGATACTCTTCTGCCGCTCTTGTTCTTGCGTCGTAAAAGTCTTGGCAAGCTCGCGACACTCTTCAGCAAGCCTGGCTGTCTCGGAAATAGGTGTACACTCAGATGGATCCGGCGTGTACGGGAGTATCGTGTCCATGGTGTGCGACGGGTGCCTTCCGCACAGCAAGAAGAAAGGTGAAAAACCAGTCGTGCTCTGAGGGGCGGTGTTGTAGGCGTAGGTGACGAAGGGCAGTATATTATCCCAATTAGTGTGGTTGGCAGCGACGTACATAGAAAGCATGTCGCCGAGGGTGCGGTTAAAGCGTTCGGTGAGGCCATTCGTCTGTGGGTAGTAAGCAGTAGTTTTGCGGTGGACAGAATGGCACTCCGTCAGAATGGCTTCGACGACTTCCCACAAGAAGACACGGCCTCGATCGCTAAGAAGCTCTTGGGGTGGTCCGTGGCGCAGTATAAATCGATGCAGCAGGAAGGACGCAACATCGCGCGCAGCAGCCGCAGGGAGAGCGGCGGTTTCGGCGTATCGCGTTAAATGGTCAGCGGCAACGATGGCCCAGCGGTTACCAGCCGACGTCAGAGGAAGTGGTCCATACAAATCGATACCTACGTGCCCAAAGGAACGGTCAGGGCAAGGTAACGGTTGTAGACTGGCGTGCGACATAAGGGCTGACGGTTTACGGCGTTGGCAAGTGAGGCAAGAGCGAACGAACTGCTGCTCATAGCGGTACATCCCGCGCCAGAAGTAGCGTTGTCGAATGCGATGGTAGGTTTTGAATATCCCAGAGTGCGCGCATTGCGGATCAGAATGGAAGGATTCACATATCTCTGACCGCAGACTGCGGGGTATCACGAGTAACCACTGCCGGCCGTCGGCGTCGTAATTGCGTCGGTGTAGGAGGCCGTCACGAATGGCGAAATGGCTAGCTTGACGACGCAATGCACGCGTGGATGGCGTTGCGGATGGATCAGAGAGCATGTCGATGAGCGGGCCGATCCAATTATCCTTTCGCTGTTCGGTAGCGATGTTGTCAACATCAATGGCAGAAACAGCAGCCGAGGATACTGAGCAGAGCACATCACCTTCGGGCAGAGGGGAGCGCGAGAGGGCGTCGGCGTCAGCATGCTGGCGTCCGTTGCGGTACAGCACGCGGATATCGTAGTCTTGTAAGCGAAGAGCCCAACGGGTGAGACGGCCTGAGGGATCCTTCAATGATGAAAGCCAGCATAGTGCATGATGGTCGGTGACGACATCGAATGGGCGACCATACAAATAAGGTCGAAACTTTGTAAGAGCCCAGACGATCGCCAGGTACTCTTTCTCCGTGACGGTGTAGTTTTTCTCGGCTCTCGTGAGCGTACGGCTTGCATATGCTATGACATATTCAGGGAATCCGGGTTTTCGCTGCGCCAGGACAGCGCCGAGGCCTACTCCACTGGCGTCCGTGTGCACCTCCGTTGGGGCTGTAGGGTCCCAGTGGCGTAGAATGGGAGGCGACGTCAACAAATGGCGGAGCTTCGCGAACGCGTCGTCGCACTCGGATGACCACGAATTGAAGGGCCCGTTGCTTCCAAGGAGCTTCGTCAGCGGTGATATGATCGTGGCGAAATTTCGTATGAAGCGTCGGAAGTATGAGCACAGGCGCACGAAACTACGCAGTTCTTTGACAGATGCAGGTTTGGGGAATTCGGCCACGGCCTGAAGCTTGGCAGGATCAGGAAGAATGCCGTCTTTGGACACGACTTACCCCAGTATGGTGAGTTGCCGCGCTGCAAAGCGGCACTTTTTCAGATTTAGTTGTAAGCCGGCATTGCTCACACGTGCGAAAACTTTTTTCAGACGTTGGAGATGCGTGGAGAAATCCGGAGCAAAGACAATGACATCGTCGAGGTAACACAAGCACGTGTACCATTTCAAGTTGCGCAAAACGGTGTCCATCATGCGCTCAAAGGCCGCAGGTGCATTACATAGACCAAACGGCATGACGTTAAACTCGTACAAGCTGTCTGGCGTGACGAAGGCGGTCTTTGGTCGAGCGTCGTCAGCATGGGTACTTGCCAGTACCCCGAGCGCCGATCGAGAGAAGAAAAAAATCGGCTCCATGAAGGCTGTCAATCGCGTCATCGATGCGTGGCAGTGGATAAACATCCCTGCGAGTGATCTTATTGAGCCGTCTGTAGTCCACACAGAACCGCACAGAACCGTCTTTCTTCGCAACAAGAACAACAGGAGACGCCCATGGTCTGTCGGAGGGCCGAATACCGTCGCGTCGGAGCATATCGTCAACCTGATCATTAATTACTCGACGTTCAGCAGGCGACACGCGATATGGACGTTGCCGTAAAGGTGGATGGGCACCAGTGTCGATGCGATGCGTAACAACGGACGTGCGACCGAGAGAACTTCGCCCGACATCGAAAGAAGAACAATATTCTTGTAACAGGTCCAGAAGTTGGGAACGCTGTACGGCCGTAAGGTTGTCAGCGATGGAGGGGCCAAATACATCAGCAGACGACGAATCAGAAGTGGAAACAGCATTGATTTTACACGACCTGGGAGCGCGCGTGTCATCGGGTACGTCCAGGACTTGTGCGTCGTCGACTGGTTCCACTTTGCCGAGACATTCCCCTCGAAGCAAGGTAACAGCGTCCGGAAACGGGTTGGTTACAAAAATAGCAGTGTTGCCCTAGTTGACCTGCACGGTCGCGAAAGGTACTAGCAACTTTTCCTGCTGCAAGCGCGGTCAGATGGCGAAACAAGTCCAATGGTGTCGGAGAGACCAGCGCAGTAGACAGACACAGCCGTTGTCAAGTTTGGAGGCACTGTTGTATCGTCTTTCGTTAGAATCTTGCTCAGTGTCGGGGGACTGTCTTCTGGCGTCAAATGCGAGAAGGGTGAGAGCTCAATTTCGGCGGCGGCACAATGGATGACGGCGTCACGGCGGGTGAGAAAGTCCCATTCCAGGATGATGTCATGAGAGCATGCCTGAATGACGATGAACTGGGCGACATACAGAACGTCCTGGATGACAACGCGAGCTGTGCACCCTACTGTAGGATGAATCCGGTGCAAACTTGCAGTACGGAGGGATAACCCAAAAAGTGGCGTCGTCACTTTTCGAAGTAAGCGGCAGAGTTTTTCGTTCATAACTGATACGGCAGCTCCAGTGTCAATAAGAGCCGATGCACAAACACCGTCCACAAGCACGTCAATGACATTCGAGGGGCTGCTCTGAGGGCTTTCACATTGCGATAGCGTCGCAGTCCTTGCCTCAGATCTGTGACGACTAGTTTTCCCGCTCATGAGCTGCCGCACTTGGCCGCATGGGAGACAGGGAACGGCGTCGTGGAGATGGTGATCTTCGAGATGGACCTGGGCGAGATCGAGGTGGCATAGACGGCGGTTCTTCGCGATAAGGACGGCTGAGTTGGCCAGCAACAGGTGAAGAAATTGGAGCCGGCTGTACGCGATGGCAATAACGGGCCACGTGACCGGCGTAACCGCAGGCAAAGCAGATGGTCCGGTTGTCGGGTGTGCGCCATCTGTTCACCGGGGTAGGTCTCACCCATGTCGCAAGGGCTGATGGACGGAACGGTGGCTGCATGGTGGACTGAAGCTGAGGCTGAGGGGTTACGTCAACATACGTAGCGGGCATACCCGCTGCAACGGACGGAGGTCGTGCAGCAGCTTCAGCGTAGGTCAGAGGGGCGGGTGCTTGAACGACTTGGGGTGGCCTGGCGACCACTTGCGCGTAACTCTGGGACGCAGGAGCCGGAGGCTGTTGGGGGTGGTAAGCAGGCATTACCTCCGCTATTTCCTGTTCAATGGCTCGGCGGATGGGACGGAGAAGGGTAGTAGCCGATTGTTGAACAGCAGGTTGGTGGGAAAAGGGCAGGAGGGAGAACTGACGCGCGATTTCCTCACGGATAAAGGACTTCAGTTCTGCCATCAACGCCACTTGGTCACAACTGGCCTCCAAGCCAGCAAGCATTGCAGCTCGTGGTGGGGAGCGTCGGGTCATCGAACGCTGCCGGCGGAGCTCCTCGTAGCTCTGCACAGTGTGATGACCTCAGCCACCGTGCCGGGGTTTTTGGCGAGCAGCATCGTGAAGGCATCATCGTCGATGCCTTTCATGATGTTTCGGATCTTGTCAGACCTCGACATGGTGTGATTGGATTTGTTACATAGGTCGAGGACATCTTCAATATAGCTGGTGAATGACTCACCAGCCTCATGAGCACGTTCACGCAAGCGCTGCTCGGCTTGCTGCTTGCGAACAGCAGGGCGGCCGAAGACGCTGACGATTGCGGTCTTGAAATCGGACCAGGTGGCAAAATCGGACGCGTGGTTGTTGTACCACAAACTGGCGACACCTGCAAGGTAAAACACCAAGTTGGTCAGCTTGCCGTCCTCGTCCATTTGTTGGGACGCTCACGCGGTCGTAAAAGGCGAGCCAGTCCTCCACGTCAGTGCCATCAGCGCCAATGAAGATGGGTGGATTGCGGATTCTGGGGACACCGGGACAAGGGGGTGGCATTGGAGGAGGCGTTTGCTGAGGAGCGTCTTGGTACATAGTAAATGGCAGGGTACGTGATCGTAGCTCCAAAGGCATAGACAGGGATCGCAGCACCTCCACCAAATTGTTAGGGCGTTTATTAGCCGGCAACGAGCGAGAATACACAATGGCGACAGTCACAGCCAAGCACGGCCCTCAGCGCGAGCGGCGTCCTTGTTGGGCAGCCCCACTAGAAGGTACTCAAGAGTTCAACCCATTTCATAGTTTGGAGGCTTCGCTACAATATATATATTATATATATAAATATATATATATATATAATATATATATATTATATATATATATATATATTATATATATATATATATATATCTATATATATATATATATATATAGGCAGGCATGGTGGTTGAGTGGCCGTAGCGTTGCATATAGTCTAGTAGATCCTCCGTGAGTGGTCACAACGTGGTTTATAAACCACGTTGGTGACCACTCACGGAGGATCTACTAGACTATATATATATATATATATATATATATATATATATATATATATATATATATATATATATATATATATATAACCTTTCACCACCCGTGCTCTCTCCCTTTCGGCTTTTTTTCACTTTTTTCACTGTTGTACGGGCGTTCGGAGTTTTTTTCAAAATTTGACAACGAAGTACCTTTCATTCACTTTTCATTCTTCATCGTCCTTTTTAATGATATAAAACATGACGCTTCTCTTTTATAGACACTACAGGCCATTGTTGCTACCATACGTTTGGGAAAAGACATTCTTTTTCATCCAGCCTTCAGCCCTCTGTTTCGAATAACGCGTTCGATGCTCTACCACTAAGCAACCACAGAAGCTATCCCCCAGCCTTTTTATTGGGTGTATATGTGAATTTATATGCGCGTGTTTGACTCAGCGCTACCTGTAGCCATATCAGCGAGTGTGGCACACTCTTTCAGAGTTTGTTTGACGTCATGTAGCACGTAAAATTTTTTTAAAAACTGGCAGCTGATCAATAGTCTGTCGTATACAACCTAACGGCACCAAGTCTGCCAGTACGAGACCTCCGTTAATGAATAGGGGAAAGAAGTACGTGTATACTTTAGGGCTTGTTTTTCCGTGTTTTGACACAATAAAATTGAGATGTAACAGACAATAATGCCAATGAATGGGTAAGGAAAATCGTTAAACACAATTGTAATAAAAAGGTGAAGAAAGAAAAGTGGCTGAAAAGGTAACTTGCCGTGGACAGCAACCGAACCTGCGACCTTCAAATAACGCGTTCGATGGTCTACCACAAAGGTACCACGGCGGTTATCCCCCAGCCACTTTATTGGGTGTATATGGGAATTTAAACGTGGGAGTGTCAGTCAGCGCCATCTGTAGCTACGGTGGCGAGTGTGGCACACTCTTCCTAAGCTTGTTTGACGTCACGTAGCACGTAAACTTATTACGACCTGGCAGCTGACCAAAAGTCTCTCGTATACAACCTAACGGCACCAAGTCTGCCAGTGGGAGACTCTCGGTAATGAATAAGGAAAAGACGTACGTGTATACTTAAGGGCTCGTTTTTTCGTATTTCGACACAATATTATTGAGATGTAACAAACAATAATACCAAAGAATGTATAGGGGAATATATTAGACCCAATAGTAATGTGTATGTGACGAAAGAAAGCGGGGTGAAAAGATAACTTGCCGTGAGCAGGAACCCAACCTGCAACCTTTTAACGCCCGCGGGCAGGTGGCAGGACCACGAGGTTCAATTGTAGGCAGCGCGGCAGTTGTCGGCATTGCGGGTCTGTTCATCATATGACCGCCATAAACGCTTCTTCGATCATTAACTTCGCGACCCGACCACTGCTGCAGCTACCCACGGAATCAACAGCAGACGGCGTCTACGCCTCTGCAATGGGTACGGGGTATGGCTTGACAAGTTCCCGTGCGCGTTCAAGGAACGCGGTGCAGGCTTCCATAGCGTACCCTGGTGCCACCACAACAGCGAGCGGCCTCCTGTTGCCCGGCCACGCTGTTCACGCTTCCTGTGGCGACCACCTCTCGCTGAGGACTCCACCACCTCCTGAGCTGCCGAAGTGTGCTGTTCGAACTCCCTCTAATAAACCTGATACCGCGAGTGAAACCTAAACAACTTACTTGCAAACCTTGTCACGCGCTCAGGACGCAGATCGTCAGACAACGCAGCTACTGCACTTCGCACGACTTCGCATAAAGGTTACCGCCGTGACATTGACGGCTCTGTGCTGTTTCGTACCATCGTGCTGGTACTGACCATCAGCAACATTGTGTTGGCTACAGCCGCCTCACATTACCTTGAGGTCTGCTCACCCGAGCAACGCAGAGAGATCAGGTGTGCCCTCATTCAGCACTCAAAGCAGCTGGGCTATTTAGCGTTGGTAATCCCTGATTTTTTGGCCGGCCATCCCACCATCACTGGTCATCTGCAGACTTCTAGAATTCTACAACTTCCAAATTGTCACCGAAAGCTGGGTGATGACCGTCAACGCAGTCGCAGTGGGATAAGTTTAAAGTGGTCACTAGTGGTATGAATGAAAGCGCTGGCAAACTTTCATTTTTACCCATTTAGCTTCCTAAACACCCTTGACTACCACCGCTATTATTGCCGCTATGCTTTCACGCAGATATATTAGTTCCCTGTTTCAGCTTTGCTGTCGGATTATGACAAGATGTTATACCCGCGTCTATCTTTATCGATAGCTTGCTCGCAGTTGTACCTATGAGGTGTATTGATGTTTGTGCCAGTGATACACACGTTATGTGGCTTCATAATTTTTTACTCATTGTTAATGATTTTTTATTCGTTTCGTCTTCGCCCGCTTTGTAATCTCAAATTTTTCTTGTCTTATCACGCGCACTGTTTCCCACGTGCTTTTAACAACCGCTTGTCAGCCATTAACAGCGCTATGATACGTTACTGGCCTTTTTATATTGCGTTACCGTCGCATGTTCACATCACTCCGACGAAGGCCGGTCCCGCGGGCGAAACGTCAGTCCTTTACAAAACAGTTTTTCCTACGTGCTTGATTTTTTTGAACTATATATATATATATATATATATATATATATATATATATATATATATATATATATATATATATATATATATTGTCACGTACTAAGAGCCGTAGAGAAGGGACAGGAACAGCGGGGCAGAAAGACACGAGCGTGTATTTTCAAAACGAGGCGCTAATCACACTTCTTCTTCGTTCTCCTTGCCCTTTTCAGCTCGCTAGGGCTTGCCGGCTCACAACTCTAGGTGGCATTATTCCCCCTCCCAATAGAGCATCGACCAGATGCTCATACACAAGGTGACAGCAGGGTCGATAAGGAAAAAAAAAGAAACGGTATATATAGTGCACAGGGCATATGCAGGTGCAAAAAATTGTCTGAGGTTGGTCATAAGAGAAAAAAACCATTAACAAAGTTTGCAGTTCGTTCGAGACCTAACGGACAATGTAAAAAAAACAAAAATGTTTGCTGCCCGGGCACAATAAGGCGAGTATCACCGCGTAATATAAGGTTTTAGGCGGACGACATGCACAATCTCTGTTCGTGGTGAGTGGCGCTGTGTCGTTGCCGAGACTCCGTCTGGAATAACTTCGTAGTTGACCTCGTTCAACCGCCGTAATACTTTGTAGGGTCCGAAGTACTTGCTCAGGAGTTTTTCGCTGAGACCTCGCCGTCGAACAGGAGTCCAAACCCACACTTGGTCGCCATGTTGGTAGGAGACTTGTCGGTGGTGGATATTGTACCTTCGGGCGTCTTCAGATTGCTGCGATCTTATGTGCGCGCGAACTAATTCACGTGCTTCCTCTGGACGCTGAATGTAATCGTCGATATCAGGAGTTAGTAGCTCATGCTGGTCGATGTCACAAGGAATCATAGCGTCTAGCATGGTTTGCACGTCTCTTCCGTAAACGAGGCGGAAGGGTGCGAACCTTGTCGTTTCCTGGGTTGCGGTGTTCTACGCAAACGTTACGTATGGCAGGATTTCGTCCGGCGTTTTATGCTGCACATCCAGGTACATAGAAATCATGTCCGCCAGCGTTTTGTTCAGCCTTTCTGTTAAGCCATCACTTTGGGTGTGGTATGCGGTTGTATTGCGGTGGTTCGTGTAACTGAGCTTGAAGATGTCGTCCAACAGTTTTGCCGTAAACGCTGTCCCTCGGTCAGTGATGATGAACGACGGGTCACCGTGACGAAGCACGATGTGGTGCACTTCAGATGCTGTACCGCGTGGCAATGGTTCCGTTTCAGCGTAACGCGTCAAGTGATCAGTTGCGACGATGATCCACTTGTTTCCGCAGTGAGACAAAGGAAACGGTCCAAGAAGGTCCATCCCAACTTGGTCAAACGGCGTAGGCGGTGGATCGATGGGTTGTAAGAGGCCTGCAGGCTTTACATGTGGGGACTTGCGACGCTGACATTCGCGGCATTCTTTCACGTAGCGTTTGACACAAGCTGCGAGTTTTGGCCAGAAATATAGCTGTCGAACCCAGTCGAGCGTCTGTGAGTATCCCAGATGGCCGGATGTCGGCTCATCGTGGCAGGCTAATAGGATGTCATCACGAAGGTCTTGAGGGACGACTAGAAGATAAGATCTGCAGCCAACACTGGTGTTTTTTTTTGTATAATATGTCTTGTCGTAAGCAAAATGACGGCTACGTACGGTAAAGTGGACGACGAACAGACGCGGTGCCGCCTTATAAATGATCGATTATGGGTCTTAACTCGGGGTCCGCTCATTGCTTACTGAGGAGGTCCGCCCCACTGAGAGTCCTCAGGAAGGCGCTGTCGTCTACTACAGCTGTATGGTCGGATTCCAGAGGTGCTCGTGATAGCGCGTCGGCGTCTTCATGCTTTCGACCGGACTTGTATACAATGGTGACATCGAACTCCTGAAGTCGCAGACTCCTAGTGCTAACTGCCCAGAGAGGTCTCGCAGGTTAGCCAACCAACATAAAGCGTGGTGATCACTCACAACTTTGAATGGGCGCCCATACAAATAAGGCCTGAACTTTGTAATCGCCCATATTACCGCGAGACATTCTTTCTCTGACGTTGAATAGTTGGTTTCGGCACGTGATAGAGTGCGGCTCGCGTAGGCAATCACACGTTCGATCCCATCTTGTGTTTGCAGCAGGATAGCTCCGAGACCAATGTTGCTTGCGTCAGTGCGCTCCTCTGTGTCAGCGTCCTCATCGAAATGAGCGAGTACAGGAGGGAAAGACAATTAATGTTGCAGTTCCGCAAAGGCAGTCGCTTGTTCGACAGTCCACTGAAATGGGGTGTCGTAACTCGTAAGTCTAATGAGGGG
Source organism: Rhipicephalus microplus (assembly GCF_013339725.1). Taxonomy (NCBI): domain Eukaryota; kingdom Metazoa; phylum Arthropoda; class Arachnida; order Ixodida; family Ixodidae; genus Rhipicephalus; species Rhipicephalus microplus. The sequence continues at coordinate 127,898 of NW_023611211.1, read as the reverse complement.
CTCCGCAACCTTCGAGAAGTTTTCAATGAAGCGGCGATAGTATGCGCAGAGTCCTATGAATCGCCGAAGACTTTTTGTCTGTCGGAGCTGGAAAAGCGGCCACAGCGGCAGTCTTCCCGGGATTGGGCCGAACGCCTGCAGCGCTCACAACGTGACCCAGGAACTTCAGTTCATTGTAGCCAAAATAGCACTTCTCTCGCTTGAGGGTAAGGTCAGTGGATCGTATGGCTTCAAAGCACTCCGAAGGCGACAAAGGTGCTCGTCAAACGTTTTTGAAAAGACAACAACATCATCTAGATAGACGAGCAACTTTTCCACTTGAGGTCAGCGAGAACGGTATCCATCATTCGTTGGAATGTGGCCGGAGCGGAACAGAGGCCGAATGGGAGCACTCAGAAGTCATACAGGCCGTCAGGAGTTACAAAAGCCGTTTTTCGCGGTCACGTTCATCGACTTCAATTTGCCAATAACCACTTTTGAGGTCGATTGAGGAAAAGTACTTTGCTCGCCTCAGCCTGTCAAGAGAATCGTCCACTCCAGGCAACGGGTACACGTCTTTCTTTGTGACGTTTTTCAGCTTCCTATAATCGACACAAAAGCGAAGTGTACCATCTTTCTTCTTTACAAGGACCACTAGCGATGACCGAGGGCTGCTTTATGGCTGTATTACACCGTCTTGAAGCATTTCCTTCGCTTGCGTTTGAATCGCGCGTCGTTCGGTTGGTGAAATTCGGTAAGGCTGTTGCCGTATGGGGTGCGCGTCGTCGTAGGTGATAATACGATGTTTGGTAATCGATGTTTGACGGATTTTCGATGAACGTGCAAAACAGGCGTGGAATTACACCAACAGGTTGTTAAGCCTTCGTTTGTTTTCGTCAGAAAGCGTTGGATTTATGTCGATGCCCCGGAGAGGTGCTTCGGCATTATCGGTCGCCTCGGAAGCAAAACACTCAGTCACAATAGTTACTGGGTAGGCATAGGCGATGACAGTACCAGGGAAAAGGTGTCGGCGCTCCTAGCTGACGTTCGTAACAAGTACCTCGCAGTGGGCAGCCTGCAGGTCTACTAGAGTTCGTGCTACGCAGACACTTTGGGAAAAGAGTAGGGATCGATTGCTCTCCGCCACCATTTCATTGTGTGCTGATTTGTTACCCGCCACTTGAACCATCACACCTGAGCGCGGTGGTATCGTCACAGCATCGTCAATTACTCGCAGACAATTCCATCATGGCAGGGATTATGCTCTGGTGTGGCGCTTTTTGTCGAGAACGTGACGAGGCGTTGTCGAATGTCGATGATAGCACCGTGCTCCCTCAGGAAGTCCATGCCAATGATCAGGTCTCGAGAACACTGACGGAGAACGCTCAAGCTGACAACGCAGGTAGAACCACGAATCTGTATTCGTGCTGTGCAAACGCCAAGTGGCGTGACGATGTGCCCGCCAGCAGTACGAATTGGCCTGAGGTTCCAAGGCATCGTCATTTTCTTTAGGAGAGCAGTCTGTTTTTCACTTATTATAGAAAAAGCCGCACCCGTGTCAACTAAAGCACTGACTTTGCGACCGTCAAGTAGCACTGGAATATCTAATGAAATCTTTGCGGAACAAGCTGGTGTCGTCGTCGTCGGGGAATCGTCAGTTTGCGGAAGCGTCGGTAGGAGGCCTTGAGCTTGTCCAGTATGAGCGACCTTGCCCCCGAAGGTCGCTGTGGTTAGTTTTCCCGGCGCGGACTGGGTGACCGACCCTGCGCCACGCTCGAATAGGTGCGGCGATTAGCAGAAAATCGCCGCGGCGATGGGGAGCGTGACTGGTGCAAGGATGCCGAAGTTCCGCGCTGTTGAGCCACATATTCTTCAATTTCAAGGAGCGCCTGCCAAACCTGGGTGGTGGTTAGTTCGTCGAAAATCCGCGTAGTCCAAGTTGTCGGTAAGGACACTGTCGGTACAGGTGCCCAGCTTCACCACAGTGGAAGCAGAGGGGGACGTCGATCAGGCGCACGCCAGGTGTCTGATTTCTGCGAGATCAGGTGAGGTGCGCTGTAATATGGCGCCGCTTGGACCATCTGCAGCATGGCTGGGGCCACGGTGGGATGCGAAATCGCAGGTATTCCAGGTTGCCGCAAAGCTTGAGTGTACGATATGCGGGGAAAGTCACCCGGTGGTTGATAATCCCGCATGCAGGGCGGTTCTCTTAAGGCATGCTGGACTTCATCTCGGACAACGCTGGACAACGTAGAGGTAGGGGGCTGCGAGGGCACTGACAGCTTCTGAAGTTCTTCGCGGATGACTGAACGTATGAGCTCTCGGAAAAAATTCATTTGGCCACCGAAAGCTCCAAAGTAGTCCGTAGTTGAAGCGTTGACGTGCCGCTCGTAGGACGGGGCCCGGTGCCTAAGAGTGCTTTCGATGTTGACGGCTTCCGTGAGAAATTCTGACACAGCCTTGGGTGGACTGCGTACAAGCCCACCGAAAAGCTGCTCTTTCACCCCGCGCATGAGGTACCGTACTTTCTTTTCTTCTGACATGCCGGGGTCAGCTCGGTGGAAGAGGCGCGTCATTTCCTCGACATATATCGCAACCCCTTTGTTTGGCAGTTGTATGCGGGACTGCAGATCGCGCTCAGCTCTCTTTCGACGGTCAGGGCTGGCATACGCCCCAAGAAGTCGGCGTTTGAAAACTTCCCATGATGTGAGAATACCTGCCCGGTTCTCGTACCAGACACGTGTGCCGTCCAAAAGACTGAAATAGACTTGCCGCAGTTTGTCTGCGTCGTCCCACTGGTTGTGCACGGCAACGAACTCGTAATGAACAAGCCAATCTTCCACATCCTCAAGTGCAGTGTCATGAAAAGGATTTGGTGTTCGCGGTGTGAGTAAGGTGCAATGAAGTGGCGTTGTGCCGTTCGTACCGGTTGGGTTGGTGTCGGCAGGGCTGGTCAGAGCTGCCATGTTGTTTGCGAGCAGTCCAAACTCAGGGGATTGCCCTCGGATTCTTCTGCTGCCGCGGTGCAGAGGAGTGACCACTGGTACGACGCTTGTGTTCCTGCTATGTGGAGGGGTACGGTGCATAGATTACCTCACGTCCACCAGTTTGTCACGTACCAAGAGCCGTAGAGAAGCGACAGGAACAGCGGGGCAGAAAGACACGAGCGTGTATCTTTCAAAACGAGGCGCTAACCACATTTCTTCTTCGTTCTCCTTGCCCTTTTTGGCTTGCTAGGGCTTGCCGGCTGAAAACTCTAGGTGGCAATATATATATATATATATATATATATATATATATATATATATATATATATATATATTGTGGGCATCACCGCTATCAGCAGCGAATTGACATATTCACAGAGGCAGCAGCTGCTCACATTGTTACAAAAACAAGCAAATTCTTTCGATAGTTGCTCGTCTAAGCTGGGCCGCACTAATAATACAGCACATCGAATTCAAACTGTTGGGACATCTATCGTACACCGCCGACCATACCGCGTGTTTCTAACTGAAAGAAAAATTATAGAAGAAAACGTTGCAGACATGCTTAAACGGGAAGTCATCCGTCCTTCTTCTAGCCCTTGGTCGTCTCCTATTGTTTGGGTCCGTAAAAAGGATGGCTCTGTGCGTTTTTGCGTGGACTACCGGGCGCTCAATAAGATCACACGCAAGGACGTGTACCCTATGCCACGCATTGATGACGCCCTTGATTCCCTACAAGGCGCGGAATTCTTTTCAAGCATCGACTTGCGTTCTGGGTACTGGCAGATTCCCATGCATGAAGACGATAAGCAGAAAACGGCGTTTGCAACCCCCTACGGGCTATATGAATTCAACGTGACGCCTTTCGGGCTCTGCAACGCACCCGCAACTTTTGAGCGCATGATAGATACCGTGCTGCGCGGTCTGAAATGGAAAAGTTGCCTGTGCTACCTGGACGACATTATTATCTTTTCGTCAACGTTTCCTGAGCACCTAGAATGACTGGATCAAGTTCTGACGTGCCTTGCCGGCGTCGGGTTTCAAATAAACACTAAGAAATGTTCTTTCGCTAGCAAATCTATCAAGGTCTTAGGACATGTCGTCAGCAAAGATGGCATCCGGCCCGACCCTGACTAGATTTCTGCAGTCCTTCACTTTCCGCGTCCCGAAAAACCAAGGGAGCTTCGCAGTTTCCTTGGCCTCGCCTCCTATTTTCGCCGGTTTATCCAGAACTTCGCTTCTATTGCTGCTCCATTACACCAACTACTCGCTTCGAACGTCCCCTTTCTGTGGTCTCAAGAATGTCAAACGGCATTCGAGCTGTTGAAGCGGTCACTCACGTCTGAACCTCTGCTCTGCCACTTTGACGAAGCCACACCGACTATCCTTCATACCGACGCTAGCGGCCTTGGTATAGGAGCCGTTCTTCTACAACGCGACAAGTCTTCCCTAGAGAAAGTTGTTGCATATTCCAGTCGCGTACTCACGCCTGCTGAAAAGAACTACACTATAACTGAGCAAGAGTGTTTGGCTGTGGTTTGGTCGGTCCAGAAGTTCCGTCCCTATCTCCACGGCCGTCACTTCACAGTCGTTACGGACCACCATGCCTTATGCTGGCTTTCTACACTGAATAACTTGTCCGGACGCTTGGGTCGGTGGATACTACGCTTGCAGGAGTACGACTTTGACATAACTTACAAGTCAGGCAGAAAACATCGAGACGCCGATGCTTTATCTCGTTGCCCGCTTCCAACTACCCATATCAGCGTTGGTGAGAACTCAACCGCCACATCCACCAAAGTTCATACGCTCGCATCAATAACGCAACCCTTTTCGGACGACCAGGCAACATTTATCTCCCACCAGCGGTCCGATTCATACTGCAGACGCATGATGGACAAACTTTCGGGAGTTTCTCATCCACAAAACGCGCGACTTCGTCGTCAACTCCTGCACTTTAAGCTGGACAATGGGGTTCTCTACCGCCACGTCTACCACCCTGACGGTCAGTGCTGGGTTTCTGTACTGCCACGCTCTCTTCGACTTCAGGTGCTCGAAGCCTTCCACGACGACTTGACTGCTGGTCATCTTGGTTTTAAAAAAACTCTTGACCGCAATCGACGTCGTTATTACTGGCCTGGCCTTTCTTCTAGTGTAGCGTGGTACGTCGGTTCCTGCTACCCATGCCAGCGTCGTAAACTACCCACGTCTGCACCTGCTGGACCTCTACAGCCACTTCCGTGCCCGTCAATGCCTTTCGAGGTTGTAGGTGTTGACCTTTATGGGCCTCTCCCCGTCACATCTGCTGGCAAACAATGGATAGTGACCGCCGTGGACCACCTGACACGCTACGCTGAGACTTCCTCTGTTATTACAGGCTCAGCTGTGGAAGTTTCAGACTTCATTCTTCACGCAATAATACTGCGTCATGGGGCTCCTCGTGTACTGCTTAGTGACCGCGGCAAAGTGTTCCTGTCACAAGTTGTAAATGAAGTACTGCGCGCTTCTGGAACTACTCACAAGACAGCTTCAAGCTACCACCCTCAGACAAATGGTCACACAGAAAGATTTCACCGAACCCTTGCAGACATGATAGCCGTTTACGTCCAACCCGACCACAAAAACTGGGATACTTTTTTACCATTCCTGACATTCGCTTACAACACCGCCGTTCAGCGAACAACTTGCTACTCACGGTTTTACCTCATGTACGGACGCACCCCGACTACCTTTCTCGACGTCTCCTTCTTTAGCAGCCATGGGAATTAATGTCAGTGTTCAAGCGAAGAATACATTTCCCGCCTGGTCCAGTCTCGCCATCAGGCTCGCATCAATACTGAAGCGAGACAGCAGGAGCGGATGATCACCTATGACGAATCCCACCACGTTGTGTCTTTCCAACCTGGTGACGAGGTGCTGCTTTTGACACCTATTCACACTCCTGGTCTCTGTGACAAATTCCAACCACGCTTCATCGGGCCATACATTGTTTTAGAACAGACTTCGCCGGTCAATTATCGTGTGACACCACTCGTCGCCCCAACAGACCGCCGCTACCGCAGCACAGAGATTGTCCATGTTTGTCGCATGAAACCTTTCACGCGACGTTCCCCGTCACTTTGACTTACGGCGGCCATAGTGTCCACTTCCAAGTGGGGGGAATTAGTGTGGGCATTTGTTACTTGCATCGTCGTCATCCCTGCATGATCACAATCACCATCATCCGCTTGTCTCTTTGTCCTCATTGCCACTCTGGGTCATCATCATCGTCATCGTCTGTGTACTGGCTCTGCCCGTTCGTTTTGCGAGGTCTTTCCTCAATTAAACGCTGTCGCAACCAAGACTACCAAGACTTATGATTTATATATATATATATATATATATATATATACTTAGGAAGAGAAGAAATACAACTTAGCAGTTGTCCTAATTTTATTACCAACGGTTTCGACCGGTTGACCGGTATTCGTCAGGCACTTGCGCGCAAACCCTGACGAAGACCGGTTCAGACACTGGTCGAGACTATTGGTAATAAAATTAAGACAACCGCTAAGTTGCGTTTCTTCTCCTATATATATATATATATATATATATATATATATATATATATATATATATATATATATATATATATATATATATATAATATATATATATAGCAGGTGTACTCGGTCACTTTTTGCCCATCCTCGATAATCATGTTTCGAAAAATCGTAGAGTTATATGTCAGTGTGAGAAATAGTTATGGAGGCGTTATAGTTCTAAAAAAATTCGTGTTTCCTAGAGGACACATAAAACTTTGCTCACCTAAGTGGTTTTGTCACGGCAAACAATTCATATATTCTTAGTGGTTCACGTCTTTAACACAACATTTTTTTGTCATTTTTACGGCACTGCTCTTTATGACTATGAACGTTGATTTCTTTTTATTTGTCACTTTGCCGAAAAATCGCAATATACTGCATGTTCAGCATTTTTTATAAAAAGTACAAGTTTTTAGCCTATAATATAATCATATTTTTCTGCTTCTTATGTTTCATGGTAAATGAATAAAATATTTCAGGAGCAAATACATAAACATGGGTCATTATTATGGCAAACTTTAGAAAGCGGCAATATAATTCGTAATTTGGCCTAATTTTTGCAATCTAGTGTTCCAAGTAAAATATATATTTTTGCATTTTCGCAAAGTATAGTTCATCAGAAAGACAAGCAGAAGGTTTCATAAGAATAGTTTCTGTTTTAAGGACCAAAAAACTTTCCAAGTGAACAATTCCAAGGTAGTATGAAGCCCACCTTTGCCTCACTTTCGCTGCATAACACGTCTACGTGAGTTTTTAGCGGGGGCTTTCCGGCAGCAAAAAGTGCATGCCATGCTAATCGTTCTCACTTGTTAAGTATTACTGCTGCATAAAGCGTCAAAATGGGGAACAGAGCTTTCTTCTTGAAGAAGTATCTTCGCCCTTGAGCCATTAATAGGCAGTTTATATTGAACTGCTTCTTAGTCACAAAAGGCAGAAATATAAAGCAGTCGACGACCTGTAATATAGTAATAACGTGGTAGGTTTGGCTTGTGATAATCAATATGCATGTTCGTAATAATAATTACCGAATACTTACGTTCGAACGCACAATGTTTCGGCCTATGATGAAAAGCCGATTCGTGATCGCTCACCACTAGTGGACACGATGGAAGGATGTATCCTAGTTGTACACATTGGAGATGATTCGATATCATTCCTATAAATGACACGTAATCCATGTGATCAGGTTGTCAATGAACTTTTCATTTATACTTCTATAAGCTCCTAGAGTGTTAGAAACAATGAAAGCACACCATCATTAGCAGACGGGGTTTTAGTTAAGACTTCAGCACTTTCACATCGTTGAGAAAGAGGGAGATGAAAATGATAAATTTCGTCTGGAAATGGTGACTGAAGTATTATTTATGGGTGCAATATCGAATCATCTATAGCATATTTAGGATACATAATTTCATCATACACACTAGTAGTAAGCGATCGCGCATCGGCCTATACTTGAAACATCAAAAATAGCCAAATATATAAATATACAATGATCATGTCAATTATTACTACTAGGAGCATGTTTAATAATTATCAGAAGCCGAACACAACGCCTTAATACTGTATTGCTGGTTATTGACTGCGCTATAATTCTGTCTCTTCGAATTAATAGGTGGTTTAATATAAACGGTCCTTTGATGGTCCAAAGAGAGAATACTAAGCCGTAAAAAAGCTCCAATGCCACATTTTGACATTATATACAGACATATACCTACAACAGGTGTAAGAAATTTGAGTGACATACATTATTTTTGGCCGAAATGCCCCCGCTGGAACTTCGTGCGGACATGCGATGCAGTAAAGTGAGCAAAGGCAAGCTTCCTACTACCTTGTGTTAGTTCATCTGGAAGGAGACGGAAATGTTGTAGGCCCGTGTGCTCTGATTTGGTTGCACGTTAAAGAACCCCAGGTGGTCAAAATTTTCGGAGCCCTCAACTACGGCGTTTACATAATTACATGGCGGTTTTGGGACGTAAAACCCCACATATCAATCAATTAGGTCACCTAGAAATTTTTAGGGGCGAAGCTCCTTAAGCGGTGGGTCATGCATCCGCGATGTATGTATGTATGTAGTAGTAGTAGAAGTAGAAGTAGTATAGTTGTTGTTGTCGTCGTAGAAATAGTAGGTAGCCGCCTGTCCGGTTGGACTACTGGAGCGGCACGCGTGGACTCTTTATGTTTGAGGACGAAACCCACGCACGTTATTCATAAATAAAGATGTTGTTGTTTTTAAGAAAATAAGTTGCAGCGACGAGTAGCGGTGACTTATTATACAATGAAATTTTCTTTTAATTATACGTACCCTAGCCCGGTGATCCTACGCCTGTGTTATCCTCATCTTTACCCGCGGATGCGTGTAAAGCATGCGGGGAAAGGGCCACACTGCAGCACATGCTTTGGGAGTGTGCTGAAAAAATTAACGTCACTGCCGCCACTCCCTTCTCGACGCATGGTAGGCAGCGACGAAATTCTAGGCCAATTGCTAGTGCCATCACCGCGCGAGGGCAGGGGCCGGCCTCCGCCGCGGCTGCGGTCACTGTTCTACCAGCTAGGTAGACTAGGTAGGTAGCTAGGTAGACCAGCGATCACTGGTCTACCAGCTCGTCGCTTGTGAGTGCCGCCTCCCACCGGCAGCTTCGCTGCCGGTGGGAGGCGGCACTCACAAGCGACGAGCTGGTAGACCAGTTTTCAGCTGTCCGGCAAGCTGAAGATGCCGCCCGGGTGTAAGTACTTTAGGTACCGCCATCATAACCTACGGAGAGTGGGAAGAGCAAGTGGTTTATCCCCTCTCCCCCACCTCGCCCGGTAAATCTGCCAGATTTTAAATAAACTGTATTCATTCAATCATTCATTCATTCATTCATTCATTCATTGAATTTGATGCTTACTAAAACAGAAGGACGCACTTTGAGCACTATCTGACCAAAAAAAGATTGCCATGTTAAACTCGCTGAGCGTAACCTTCTTGGTTTTAGCAAGGTTTAGCGAGGGTTTGGACACAGTGCCATGATTCAGTAGTGCTGAAATGTGGAAACTAGGCACAAAGCGCAGGCACTTTGAGAGTGCGCGCGTGCTGTTCTTCAAGTCTGGACATGCCACCTCTCGTTTATTCATTAGAATGTCCACTGGATGGCGGTATATCTATATGGTGAATATATGATGAAAAAACGCGAGATGGCGGTACTTGGAGTGTTCAATAGAAGGACTGACAAATAGACAGACGCACCGAAGGAAGGATAGATATAAGCACGGACGGACGCTTGGTAGGATGTGTGGACAGACGCACGCATGATGAATGAACGCACAGACGTGCGTACGCACAAACGGACCCACCTATGGACGAAAGCACGGAGGGTCCCACAGACGGACGCATGGACAGATGGAAGCAAGAAGGAACGCTTTAACGGAAGCGTGGGCAGACTGATGAATGCTTTTTTTCACCAGTAAAACAAGAACTACTATTCGGAAACTTTGTCTTTATCTCATTGGGAAACTATACTATTCAACAAATTAAAATTCATATTTTCACTTGGACCGATACGTTGTATGGTAGACGAAGAAAATGTTTAACAGCGCAAACAACAGAAGGGTATAGAAGAGACGAGAACAGAGCACTCTTCTTCTCGTCTCTTCTATCCCCTCCTGTCGCTTGCGCTGTTAAGCACTATCTTCATCTACCGTGCAGCACCATCCAGCCCAATCAAAACACTTCGATACATTGTAAAAATAAGGCCATTTCAAGGGACAAAATCCGTTTTTTGCCAAATTCGCCACAGTATTGGCAACGTTCTGGCTTCATTTGGTCGCGAATTTTATTATTGATTTATTATGGGAACATATGAAGCAGAAAGCCTAAACGTATCACTGGCTAAAATTTCTGTGTTTTTTTTTAAAAATCGCTAAAGATGCAGCATATTTCAGTTTCCGCCAACGCGAAAAAAAAGAAAACATAACAAAAGAGAATATACTATCGTAGTCATAATAGAGTAGCACCTTCGAAATAACGAAAAAAATATGTTTCGTTGTTATTACGTAAACCGGTATAATAACGTAAATTATTTACCCTGATACAGCTTCACTGAGGTGCCCAAAGTTCAAAGTGCGCGCTATAGGCAATACAATTGTTGGCGAATTACAACGTCTCAGTAACTACTTTACACACTCACATATACCTCTACAATTTTTTCAACATGATCGGAGATGATCGAAAATTTACCTCTGCATTACAGTATACCTATATTGTATTATGAGAGAAGTAGATAGACGCAAGAACAGCAGCATCGTGTGTGCATCACAGGTACGAGCTAGTGGACTGGGCTCGGAACTGTGGGCAATTAGTCAACAGCACGAGTGCAATCAATCACCTTTATATTTTGGTGGAGCCATGTGGGGTAACGTTTCTCTGTGCCGTCATGAAACCCCATTCTCGAAAACTACCACCTGCCAAGCGAGACGTGAACTAGCAGACACTTTCTTCGCCAGCCATCACCTGCGCTGGAAGTGCTCTCCTGCGAGAGACTCCGATCTTCAGTGGAAACGACGAAAACGACGTCGTAGCTTGGCTGTCGACTTACGAACGAGTGAGCGCTCCTATTGAGTGGGACGACGTGGAGAAGTTAACGCGGGTATCGTTCTATGTCGCGCTAATGGCAAGTCTGTGGTTCAGCAACCATGAAGGTGACGTCCGAACATAGTCACTTTTGGAAACAGCAATCACGGCTGAATTTAATCGACCCGCCGTGCGAAAACTCCGCGCCGAACAGTGTTTGATCTCGCGTGCACAGGACGCGAGTGATACGTTCGCCAGGTACATTGAAGACGTTGTCAATCTGTGCAGACGCGTCAACGTTGACATGACCGAAACCAGCAAAATAAAGAACATGATAAAAGGGATCTATGACGATGCTTTGAAGATGTTGCTGGTGAAGAACCACACCACAATCGCTGATGTTGTAAGCTTGTGCCAGCGCTGCGACGAATTGCGGAAGCAGCGAGCTCTGACAAGGATAGTTCTACAGCCCAACACGGCACCACTCTTGAGTCTCAACATAGGGCACGAACGCCTGCCGCTTTTGACAGAAATCAAGGCCTTCGTCCGCAAAGACGTTGCAAGGCACCACTCACTGGTGCCCTTCACTGACGAGCTTACCTCACCTCGGCCGTATTTCATTTGTGACATCATCCAAATAGAGTTCACTGGAGTACTGCCAGCTGTCCGCGAGCAAAATCTTGTGGCTGCTCTACACACACTGCTTCCATCGCTTCTGAGGCTGCTTCTATCACAGCCTCAGAGGGCCAGTGCCACCTACCCAGCGTCCTGTGAGCCGTACCTCTCCTCTTAATTCCCTCTGCAACACTGTCTCCGTAAACTTATGGTGAACGTTCGACAATCGCACTATATGTATCGTCTGTAGGTACCCCGAACACGTCGCCAAGCACCGCCGCTGCCGGGTCGAGGCCTTCGATGACAGCCAAGTGCCTTACTTTTAAAACGTGAATCCGAAGTGCTTTACGCTTTCTCCACTGCACCGAAACCTCGCTACCACGCTGATCATCCCCTTCTTTCCGAACATCCCCACTCGCCATCTCCTCGCCACCGATCGCTGTCGCCGATGTGTCGACGACCACCTACCAATGAGAGAAACTAGACGACGCCTTTTCCGAAGCAAGAACTTTGAAATTTCCGGTTCACCCAAGTTTTCGTCTCAGTTAAAAATGTCGAAAATGTCGCTCTTGCCGACACCTGTGCCGCTGTATCTGTAATCATAGCCGAATTTCGTCGCTCACTTCAGAAAGTCACGACGCCTCTTTTTTGGATTGTCACTTCGAGCAGCAAGGGCTGAGCTCTTTCAACTGACCGCAGCATGTACAGCCCATGTGACAATTAAAGAAATTTTGTACACAATAAAACCTATGGTGCTTTCTTCATGTTCTCACGGCATCATCATAGGATGGGACTTTCTCTTGTGCCACAACGCTATAATTGACTGTGCTCGAGTGGAGGTTGAATTCTCCTCTCTTACCGACTTCACCTCCGTCGACATTCAATCTGCCACTAACATGATCTTGGAGAAAGACATCCATATTCAACTGTGCTATTCGGAATTCGTACAGGTGTCATGCAGTGCCATGTCTGACGAAACGGTCTTCGTCATTCCATATTAGAAGTGTCTCACACGAAGGGGAGGTTTCGGCACAATGCCCATTCACAATCTTTCGACACCGCTGTCATTGTTTTGTTGCAAGTGCCTTGGTAACGTCAAGGTTATCGACTCTGCATGAATCGTCTCCGTCCCAATGAGGTATATTCACCTGCCATGAGTGAAGTGGGTGTCTTCTCCATGTCTGATGTAGCGTCTATGAACGTATTCAGCCCATTCATTACCAAAGATTTCACGCCTTCGAAGCAATCGCAGCTCCTTACCATGCCTCAGTGCATCCGCCCTTCTTTCAACGTTGTACAAGCATCACTAGGCTGTGCATGCAGAGTTGAACTTCACAACAGCAATGGCTCTAATTCACCACTGCGGCAACGGTGATAACGCGTGTCCTCTGCAGAACGCCTGGTTATTGCACAGCACGTCAACGGCATGCTCCGCCGTGGTGTCATCTGACCTTCGAAGAGCCCATGGGCTTATCCAGTGTTACTCGTCACAAAAAAAGATGGGTCCATTCGTCTCTGCGTCGTCTGTCGGAATTTTAACAAGATCGCGCTAAAGGATGTTGACCCATTGCCTCGCATTCACGACGCTCTTGACTGCTTACAGGGTGCTGAATTCTTTTCCTCACTAGACTTGTGGTTGGGTTCCAAGGCCGAGAGCAACTTTAAGCATGACAAAAAAGGATTGCTTCAACATTGTGTGGGTACTTGGCAAGTTTTTTCATACTTATATAGCCGAACTTGTTAAGTCGTCACTGAATACCATGCTCTGCGTTGGCTTTCAACGTTGAAAGACCCATCTGACCACCTTTCCCGTTGGCCTTGAAGATACAGGAGTGCGACATACGCATGCTTTATTGTTCAGGGCACAAACATTGCGACGCTGACGCGGCTTTCCGCACACATCGCGCCCTGAAACCGCCTTATGAACCTGCGTGAGAGGGCTCGTTGTCTCCTCTTGACTTTCATATTATTGCTGCGGAACAACGCAACAACCTCTGGACAGCGTCTCTCTTTTACCTCCTCTCCGGTACCTCTGAAGCCCCACGACCGCGAACGCTCCTTCGTGAAGTTGCCCATTTTGCATTTAGTGACAAGCTGCTTTACCAGCGCAACTTTGCTCAGAGGGGCGCGCATGGTTGCTTGTTGAACGTTGAGGTTTGAGGTCAGAGATCTGCTCTTTCTTCCACAATGAGCCACACTGTGGCCACACAGGAGTTTTCAAAGCGTATGTTTGAGTTTGGCACCGATACTACTGGCGTGGTATGTATACCGTCGCAACTTCATCTGCCCTTGCCATGAATGTCAGCGCCACAAGTCTCGCCCCGCATATCTCAGCCGGAAAACTACAGCTCTTGCCATTCCCGTCCTGACCCTTCAATTGTGTCGAACTTTATAATTATGAGCCCCCTTTTTTTCATGACTCCTGCCGGAAACCGGTAGATAATAGTGACAGTCAACTATTTAACTCGCTATGCCGAGAATGCTGCTTTCCAAACTGCTACAGCACGAGAGGTTGTGCCTTTGATACTGCGCCGCTTTGTGCTGCGTCACTGAGGTCCTCGAATATTGCTTATTGAACGAGGCCATGCCTTCTTTTCCGAGATTATCAAAAAATCACTTGCTGACAGCGCTATTGTTGATCGCACATGCACTCAACATCCACAGACCAATGGCAATACGGAGCGCTACAATTGAACTCATAATGACATGCGTGGTATGTATGCCACACCTGGTCACTCCAATTGGGACCTCGTTCTGTCATTCATAACCGACGCCTATATTACCGTGACGAAAGCCACAACCGGGTTCTCCCCATTTTACCTCCTTCACGGCCGTCACCCAACGCACACGATTGACACCATTCTGCCCTATTGACCAAACACCTTCGAACGTCCACCTATATTTGACACCAGAAGGCACGCTGAAGAATGTAGCCTGCTGGCCCGCCGCTTTAGTTCAGATGACCAGAACTGCCAGAAAGCCATTCACAGTGCACACAACTCGACTCCCGTTCTTCTGCCTGGAGACATCATGTGGCTATCCGTGCCGCATCGCACACTGAGACTTTCTTCTAAGCTTCTTCCAAAGTACGATAGGCTTTACCACGTCCTGGAAAAGACTTCCCTGGTCAACTACCTGATCGAGCCTCTCACAACAACTTTTCATATGCGGCGTCGTAACCATGAGGTCGTACACGTTCAAAGGTTCGAGCCATACTACGGTTCCACAACCCGTGAAGATGACTAAGTCGCCAGCATGGCTCCTCTTTCTATGGGGGCCAATTGTAATGAAAAAGACGCAGATAGGCGCAAGGACTCCAGCATCGTGTGTGCAGTAGAGACTCGAGCTCTAGCGCACTGGGCTCGGAACTGTGTTGAGCATTGAGGGGCGTTCCCGTAGCTTCGTCTTCATTTCAATGCAGCAGCGTTAAAGAGCTCATATTGCGGAAATTTCGCCGTAGGCATCGGCCGTGCTGGTTGTGAGCGAGAAATCGTCCATGAGCGACAAAGCTCGTTACAGGGATCGCCAAGGGAGGCCGCTACTTGTCATCGCGTGCACACGCAATCACACTGAGAAAGCCGCGCAATCGGAGAAAAAAGAAAAGAAGTGCTCAAGGTCACGAGGCATGGACGACGTAGTTTTTTTGCCCCTGCCACCCCTCCTTGCTTAGGTTTCAGTGCTTTTATAGATACGAGAGAAGAACGAATGCAAGAGGTGACCAGTAAAAGAGCGAGGAATTGTGGGATACACCATCTGCTGCCGGCTCCGGTTCGAGGAGAGTACACGACGGTGAACCGTTCCACCAAAAATCTCATTATTCGCCCCACCGCGATGGTCTAGTGGCTAAGGTACTCGGCTGCTGACCCGCAGGTTGCGGGACCGATTCCCGGCTGCGGCGGCTGCATTTCCGATGGAGGGCGAGATGTTGTAGGCCCGTGTTCCAAATTTGGGTGCACGTTAAAGAACCCCAGGTGGTCAAAATTTCCGGAGCCCTCCACTACGGCGTCTCTCATAATCATATAAAGGTTTTGGAACGTTAAACCCCACAAATCAAATCAATCAAATCGAAGCCTCATTGTTCGATATTCGCGCACGCCGTCAATCGTTTATCTTCGTCCTGCTAAACCATGGTCGGTTGTTCAGCCATTGGCTGCTTGAACTCGAGCGGGAAGGCAAACGCATGTATAGATTTCCAGGAAACGAAGAAGTAAATTGAGGTGGTTCGCGGCTGTGAAAAGACAGTAGGGTTGGACGTGTTGGTATAACATGATAAAGAGTGCTTCGAAGCCCAAACGACAAGAGAGGATAGAACAAAACGACACAGACACTGAAAAAAATCTAGTTGTTAAACTGGAGTGAGTTAAACTGGAGTGCACCCCCCTTCCTGTTGTTAGGGCTGTTAACCACTCTTTAACAGGCTGTGAAGAGAGCCGCAGTAACAGGTAGCCTGGGGGTATCTAACATTCGAGCCAGAGTGTGCGGAGGCCATTTTATCACAGGTACTTGTGTGTTCCGCTCTAATAAAAGCTTACGCATATATTTGCTACGAATAATAAATTGAGTGTAACAGGGGCAGTGGATATCAAGCTCAAGTAGAGAAAAAAGAAGAAAACGTGCTGTGATCACTGCTTTGCATTCAGTTAGCCCTTGCTCTAATTAAAGCTCTCGTTCGCTGAGCAACTTCGACTTGCTTGTTCAACAACCCGTTTCAAGTGGTGGAAGTGCAGGGTACATCTGGTCCTAACCCTGGAACTTCGCAGCCGTACACAACAACGACCTTCTGCAATGACTGATCAGGGGTGGTCTCAGGCCGCAACTCCAGATCTCGCACTTGTGCCTGTCTTCTGCGCTGGCGCTCTCCGGCAGCGCCACTCCCCCCCCCCCATATTTGGTGGCACAGAGGACCTAGATGTGGACAACAGGATTGCCGAATACGAACTGGTGAGCGCGTACCATAAGTGAAACGCAGCCGATATGCTCACAAATACGAGTTTTCACCTGAACGACGTGGCAATACTTTGATACAGGAATCATCAAAATAATTTCAGCCTCGGGTCAGAATTGGCGAAAACCTTCTCGGACGTCTTTGGACGTCCTGCTGTCCGCCGCCTACGTGCTGAACAGCGCTTGCGGGGCAGAGTACAGAGAGCGATTGAAACTTTCACGAGCTACATCGAAGATGTGCTCTTTCTCAGCAAGCTTGTCAATTTGACTCTGGACGAGGCAGGCAAGATTAAAAACATCATGAAAGGAATTGACGACGGTGCATTTCAAATGCTTGCTTTGAAGAGTCGCCAGACGGTCCCCGAGGTTATTCAGCTCTGCCAAAGCTATGATGAGAAGCATAGGCAGCGCACTTTCACACGTTGCGCTGCTCAAGACACTGCGGACATCTTGTCCCTCGACTATCACCATGCCACCACCGACCACTCTTCGTTGATGCCACTCATAAAGCAATTCATACGCGAGGAGGCCACCCGGCAGCTATTTATTATCACAAGCACTACCGAGCCGATTGGCACCCTTGTTGCCTTCGCTTCGCCAGGTCATTCAATCACAAGTTGCTGAAGCATTGCCGCCAGCTCAAGCTCCACCTTCTGTTACCGCCCCACTAACGTATGCAGCCGCTGTTGCTCGACAACGTGCGCCAGCATCTCCAGCCATCTGCGAAGATACTTGCCATGTTTATTCGTCGACGCCACCTGCCCGCTCGTTCACCGTCCAGTCTCTGGCTGTGTACGAAAGCTCAGAACGTCTATATGACGCCGCCACCTGCACGACCATTTACGGTACCTTATCCAGTGAACATTGCCCCTACTGTCAGCGAATGGCGCACTCCGGACAATCGGCTAATATGTTTTCAATGTGACATCCCAGGCGACATAGCCCGTCACTGCCGTCATCGCAGCTTCCCTTCTCATGACGTTGCAGGGTCCTCACATTACATACCCGCTATGCCCACTCAGCCGCGATATACCGAGCCTGCCGATCCACCCCTGGACGTACGTCCTGGTTGCCGACCATTGAGCCCAAGCTGTTTGCCTTCTTCTCGTCGTCGATCTATTTCTCCAATGTTACGTCGCAACAGCCCACCGCGAGGGAAAAACTAACGGGCGCAGTTCCGGAGGCAAGAACTACGTTCGCAGCGAAAATTTCAGACCTAATTGCTGTCCCCCGAACGAAATCGACATCTATAATAATGGCATAAAGGTGCACCGATTTGTTGACACTGGAGATGCCATATCTGTAATTTGCGAGAAGCTGTGCCAATACTTGAAGATAATAACCACTCAACTTACCGAACTATCTTTGCAGACAGCTACGTCCCATCATGTTCAGCCTTCAGCTTTGTGCACTGCACGAGTCGTCGTTCAAGGTGCGATGTAAGTCGTCGCGTTTGTAGTTTTATCCCGTTCTTCGCATGAAGTTATCCTTGGGTGAAACTTTCGTCAAATTCTGCTTTGGTCGACTGTGCTCGTTCTGAACTCGTGTTATCTGTGCAGTGCTATGACCCCGACGATGGCGCTTCGTGTAGAGTGTTTGCTGCTTCTGACGTTGATATTGCGCCTTTCTCAGCTGTTGTTGTCTCGGTGTCGTGTGCCTCTCCTCCGAAATTGCCTGTGTTGCTTATGCCATCGGTCACATCTGCGTGCCGTTGAAATTTCATGCTTCCGTTTGCCGTGGTCGTTTTTCGCAACGGTCACGCTGCCATTTATGTGTGCAATCCCTCGAACAGCGCGTCATCCCTACTAGGTAGAGAAAGCGTGGGAAGCTACGAGCTTTACGAGTGCATTTTGCCGACTAATATATCCGATTCTATGGTTTAGCTCCCACTTTGTGCTGCCAATCCTTCCAATGCGCCTAATGATGTTATAGACGTCTTCTCGGATACCATCGACACTGAGCTCGCACCAACTCAGCGCGAAGAGATTATAAATAGTCTACTCAGTTTTCGCTCTTCATTCGATTGTGACCCCCCAGGCTTGGGCCGAACCTTTTCGGTCGTTCACCGTATTGACACCTGTCAACAAGGCCCGCTAAGACAGCGTACGTACTGTGTATCATCTGAACGCCTTGTTATCGACGAACAAGTGGACGACATGTTGAAATGTGGCATCATCGAGCCCTCCAACAGTACCTGGGCTTCACCGATTGTTCTCGTCAGGAAAAAAGACGGATCTATCTGGTTCTGCGTTGACTACTGCCGACTCAACAAAATAACGCGCAAAGACGTATACTTTCTGCCGCGCATCAATGGTGCTTTGGACTGCCCATAAGGAGCAGAGTTCTTTTCTTCGTTTGATTTACGCTCCGGCTACTGGCAGGTGCCCATGGCAGAGGGTGACCGCCCGAAGACAGCCTTTGTAACACCAGATGGACTATATGAATTCACCGTTATGCCATTTGGCTTCTGCGATGCGCCTGCCACTTTCCAAAGGATGATGGATACCATCCTGTGAGGTCTGAAATGAAAAACGTGCCTCTCTTATTTGGACGACATTGCGGTATCTTCAAGTGACTCTGCGACCCACCTCGGCCGCGTGGAGCAAGTTCTTACGTGCCTTTCCCCAGCGGGACTTCAACTTAACCTTAATCAATGTCACTTCGGCGCTCGCAAGCTTGTAATTCTCGGCCATGCGGTTTCTAAAGACGGCATTCTCCCGGACCCTACAAAACTATTTGCAGTCGTGGCGTTCTCAAAATCAACCACCATCAAACTGCTCCAAAGCTTTGGGCCTATGTTCGTACTCCCGGTGCTACGTCCGCAATTTCCTTCCATCATTGCCCCCATGACCAACCTTCTTGCCGGAAGTTCTGATTTGTCAGCGTGGTCGCAGGCATGTGATGACGCATTTTAGAGACTCCGACGGCTCCTCACTACGTTTCCCATACTCCGACGTTTCGATCCGTCTGCTCCAACGAAGCTTCATACGGATGCTAGTGGTGTGGGGCTAGAGGCCATACTGGCCCAACGCAAGGATGGCTTTGACGAGTACGTCGTTGCCTATGCCAGCCGCACCCTCAGTAAATCCGAGAAAAATTACAGTGTAACTGAAAAGGAGAGCCTCGCCAGTATTCGGGCAATCACAAAATTTCGGCCTTTTTTGTATGGACGTCCATTTGATATTGCGACAGACCACGATGCGCTTTGCTGGTTATCTTCACGAAAAGATCCCAATGGTCGGCTCTCTCCTTGGGCATTGCGGTTACAGGAGTTCGATATCCGTGTTATCTACCATTCTGGTTAGAAACATTCCGATGCCGATGCCTTGTCACGTTCGCCATTGGCATCAAAGCCTGTCGGCTCGCCTATCTGTACCGGTGCTGCCTTGGCCTTCAGCATTTTAGACATGCCTTCCGAGCAACGCAAAGACGTTTTGATTTCTACCCTTTCAGACTTTCTCTCAAACCAGACGCCCACTCCAGTTTTCTGGACGCTTCGCCGCCAAGCACGACACTTGGTATTCGGGATAACCTGCTTTACCGGCGAAACTACAGCTCGATCGGCGGTAAGTGGTTGCTCGTCATTCCCCGACATCTGCGCTCTGACATCTGCTCCACGTTCCACGATGATCCGCAATGTGGCCACGCTGGTGTGTTAAAAACACACACTCGCTTGCAGCTGCGGTAGTATTGGCGTGGTATGTACCGTTTCGTTCGCCTTGCGTAAGAGCTTGCCTTACGCAAATCGCCCGAACAACATGTTACAGGTCGCTTGCAGCCGTTGCCTTGTCCAACACGAGCTTTCGATCGTGTCGGAATTGACCTTTACGGTCCGCTTCCCTATACTTCGAGTAGCAATCGCTGGGTCATTGTCGCTATCGACCACCTAATGCGATACGCTGAAACAGCTGCGTTACCCTCTTCTACCGCAAAAGACGTTGCATGTATTTTACTGCAAAACCTGCTTTTAAGGCATGAAGAACCTCGGGAGTTATTAAGCGACCGCGGTCGCGTTTTTCTCTCCGGAGCCATCAAAGCGTTGTTGAGCGAGCGTCGAATCATACACTGCACTACCACAGCACATCACCCGCAAACTAATGGGATGACAGAGTGTTTTAATCGTACACTTGGTGATATGCTGGCCATGTACGCTTCCTCCGACCAGTCAAATTGGGATAGCATACGGCCTTTTGTGACATATGCCTACAACACTGCAACGCAAAGCACCACTGTATTGTCACCTTTCTTCCTTTTTTATGGACGCGAGCCATAATCAACAATGGATACCCTTCTTCCTTATCCACCGGGCCCTTCAGAGTTGACAACAGTTTCTTGAGCAGCAGCACACGCGAAAGAATGTCGGAAGCTTGCTCGTTCGTTCACGTCTGACGACCACACGCGCAAATGCATTGCCACGACGCATCAACCACGCCTATGAGTTTTGTTCCGTACTCACTGGTGTAGCTATAGATTCCTTCTACTCCTCCAGGACACTCCCACAAGTTTTCGTACAGGTACCTTGGTCCCTATCGAGTTGTACGCCAAACATCCCCTCTCAGCTACCTTGTCAAGCCGCTAGACGCACCTCCGGACAAGCGCTGTCGGGGAGAAGAAATCGTACACATCTCTCGGCTGAAACCATACCATGACCCTTCTGTGTACACGTGTCCTTAGGTCGCCTGAATTGCTCCCTCATCGCCCGGGGGTGATTATAACGAGGGCAGTGGACATCGAGCTCAAGTAGAGAAAGAAGAAAGAGACGTGCTGTGATCGCAGTCGTGCATTCAGTTAGCACTTGCGCTAAATAAAGCTCTCAATCGCCGAGCAACTCCTGCTTGTTCTAAAACCCGTTTGGCGAGAAATAATTTGTCACGCAGGTGCACCTAGCAAAGATATTATAGGAATGCGTGGTCGAAATCCACCTGCCATATGAGATGAGCGCCGGCCATTGCATCTATAGCTATGGCAAATAACGTGAAAACTTCACTCGGCTGCGGCGGCTGCATTTTCGATGGAGGCGGAAATGTTGTAGGGCCGTGTGTTCAGATTGGAGTGTACGTTAAAGAACCCCAGGTGGTCGAAATTTCCGGAGCCCTCCACTACGGCGTCTCTCGTAAGTATATTGTATATTTGGGAGGATAAACCCCACAAATCAATCAATCAGCCAAAGTTCACTCAAGAGCACGTGTACACGAAGGGCTGGATGAGTCCGTTTGTGGTTACCTTGGTCAAATTGTGGCGATGTCGACTGAGGCAGCGATCCCGAAAGAAGCCTGAGCACACTGCTACACTCAAGCCCCTTCCCTAATATCTTTAAAAAGGTGATTTTGTATCTGCGGTAACGCATCATACAATGAAAACTGCCTTCTGCATCGACTGATCTGCTAGCCAAACTAACAGTACCCCCGAGCAGCATAAAATCATTGCGGTTCGTTGTGGAGCAATGAAAAGTTTCCTTACTGTTCATGGCTTTCGTAGCTTGTCATTTGCGCAATCATGGTTAGCAGAAGCAAAAAAATTGGCAGCATATTCACGGAGTGAATGATGAAGAGTATGGCGAAGCATTTGTCCGTCCATTCGTTCTTGCTTCCATCCGCCCATTCGTCCGTCTGCGTGACCGTCCATGCGTCCATCCACCCGTCCGTGCTTGCATCTGTTCGTGCGCCTGTCCCTGCGTTCGTCCATGCATCCAGCCCTGCGTCTGTTTATGCGTCCATTCATGCATCTGTCTGTGTGCCGTTCTTTCATTCGTTCAACACTCCAAGTACCACCATCTCGCATCTTTTCATCATATATTCCCCATATAGAAGCACCGCCTTCCAATGGACATTCCAAGGACTAAACGAGAGGTGGCACACGCACACTTTTTTACGGCTTGCGCTTCGGGTCTTCTTCCCACCTTTAACCACCTCGAGTTCATTGTATATATTAGTTCACTGTATTCATGGCACTGCGGCCCAACGCTCGCTAGACTTTTCTGAAACCAAGGTGGTTACGCCCAGCGAGTCCAACCTAGCAACACTTTTTTGTAAATAGTGCTCAATGTACATGCCAATAGCTACTAATGGGGAGTGAGAGACAGGAGCTTTCGGCATATAGTAACACGCACGCTGCAATCCCCATTAGCAGTCATTCGCATATACATTGAGCACTATTTTTCATTGTTTAATAACACACACAAGAGAGAGAGAGATAGCAAAGGCCGGGAGGTTAACCAGATATTCGCATCTGATTTGCTACCCAGCGCTTAAGGCGGAGAAATAGGGGCAAGAAAGAGGGGTAGACAGAGAGGAAAAAAATGCACGCGTACTCATGTGAAAACGAAAACACACACAAAAAGGGCGTCGTAGCTACAACCGTTCAGTAAGGCCGGTCAATCGCAAAAAGTGTAGTAGCGCTTTCAGGGCCTTCTTCTGTGAATTTGCATCTTGTCATTATTGTAGAATTACTGGCTCCGACCGAGGTTGATTATCTAGTTTGCTAAGTTCCTTGCGAAGGCATAGTCGTTGTTTACTATACTATAGGCAGTCACAAAGAATATGTTGGATCGTTTCTTCTTTGCCACAGTGGCCACAGGCTGCGGTGTCGGCCATCGCAATGGGGAAAGCGTAGGCGTTGGTAAACGCAACGTCCAACCACAGCCTACATAACAGGGTCTGGTCTGCTCGGCAAAGCCTTGACGGGACTTAAAGACTTAGCGTAGGGTCAAGCCAGTGCACTCGGGAATGCTTGAAATGTGGCTAATTCTATTGTGATGTGTTTTGATGGAGAGCAAGCCTGTGGAGCTTTCGTGCAGCAAATGTCCTAGAAAATGGAAGTCGTAGTTTATGATCTTCTGGGTGGGCTGGGCCGGCAGTTTGATCG
The DNA here is from genome assembly GCF_013339725.1 of Rhipicephalus microplus. Classification (NCBI taxonomy): domain Eukaryota; kingdom Metazoa; phylum Arthropoda; class Arachnida; order Ixodida; family Ixodidae; genus Rhipicephalus; species Rhipicephalus microplus. The sequence goes on along the minus strand of NW_023611211.1, from coordinate 104,373 downwards.
GCCCGTTCATTGTCGATGATTCCGCAGTCAATGGGTAACCACTGAATTGTAGTTTGGTGCCATTTCTCGGTGAGGTGGTGTATAACGTGTGCTATCTCTAGTACCAGCTGCTCCAGTGGTTCACGGCGTAAGGCTGATAGTAGAGACTGCAGTGCCACCTTCGAGTCGCTGAATATAGTCCACTTGCGTGTAGGTTGATCAGCGACGAATTGCAACGCGGCACGAAGTGCTGCCGATTCTGCCGCCGTTGATGATGTTGCGTGGGATGTCTTGAATTTAATTGTCGTGGCCAACCTTGGTATCACAACTGCTCCTGTAGAGCTGTCCGGCTGAACCGATTCATCAATGTATACATGTGTAGAGTCTTGGTATTTCTCGTACAAGAGAAGTAGTAGGACGAGTTTAAGGGCCGGTGACGGCAAATGGCATTTTATGGACGCCAGATATGGTATGCATGTGTAGAGTCTTGATATTTCTCGTACAAGAGAAGTAGTATGAGCAGTTTAATGGCCGGAGACGGCAAATTGACATTTTTATAGACGCCAGATATGGTATTATTCATCAATGGTTGAGCGAGGCACCATGGCGGAGTCACACGTCTCGAGGCAAGACAGAACGAAGTTGGGATGGACTCGCCATGTGCGGTCACTGTTTTGCAGTAAGATGTGCATGGTCGGTCCACTGGTAGAGGGGCTAGGTGATGTCGAGGAGTTCGAGCAAGGTGTCGTATATGTGTCCTCAGCACTTCAACATTAATGTGGGTCTTGAAGAGGTGGTCTCTTGCGATGGCAATAGTTGCCGCTGTTGATGCACTTTGGGGCAAACCTAAACAAATCCGGAGTGCTTGAGCCTGGACACTTTGAACCATTCTTATGCTTGTTTTACTTGCGTTGGTTAACGGAGGTAGGCTGTACGGAAGGAATCTAAGGAAAAGAATCCTGTATAGTTGCAACATAGCAGCTGTGGACATTCCCCAGTTCTTTCCAGCAAAGAACTTGAACAAATGACAGATGCCTGTCAATCGCCATTTCGTGTATGTTACATGTGGGCTCCATGAGAGGTCTCTGTCAGTTATAACACCTAGGAACTTGTATGATCGGAGGTGACGTATTCTTTCGCTGTTTATCAGTACGCTGTAGTTCTGCATTGGTTTGCGCGTGAATGCCACAAGTGCACAATTCTCAGAGGAAATTTTGAGACCTCAATGACGGAGGTAAATAGCAACTTGAGTGGCAGCTCTCTGAATTCGAGCTCGCAGCTGTAGACGTGTTACTGTAGACGTCCATACGTAGATGTCGTCCGCGTACATTGACAGTCTGACAGTACTTGGCAGATGCTCATTGAGAGCTATTAGCGTCAGGTTGAAGACTACAGGGCTAAGTATGCCACCCTGGGGAACACCAAGGTGGCTGTAATGTAGCGAAGTGTCAACATTCTCGGTTCTTACGAAAAAGCATCGCTCAGAGAGATAGCTGCATGGCCACTGAAACATACGACCACGCACTCCTACCTCCTTGAGAGCGGTGAGGACAGCTTCATGTGTGACGTTATCGTACGCCCCTTTAACATCAAGAAATAAAGAAGCGCAGATACGCTTACGGCCTTTTTCGTGTTGCACGTAGCTGACTAGGTCTATGACGCTCTCAATTGATAACCGGCCACGGCAAAAACCCGTCATAGCGTCCAGGTAGCTGTTGTCATGCTTCAGGAACCATTCTAGCCGTCCTAGTACCATCCACTCTATCACTTTGGCCAAGAAACTAGCGAGTGCAATCAGGCGGCACGATGTGAGCACCAATGGTGCCTTGCCAGGCTTCAGTAATGGAACCAAACGGCTGGTCTTCCGGTTAAGTGAGAGGGTGCCTTCTCGCTACGAATCATTGTATGTCTCGAGGAGAGCACTCCTCGCACACTCACCAAAGTGTTACAGTACTCTGCATGATAGTCCATCAGGCCCGGGTGCTTATGTCTGTCTACACAAAGCCAGTGCTGCTCTAAGCTCGTAGGAGGAGAAGGAAGGGAAGAAATGAAAGGCAGGGAGGTCAACCAGACGCACGTCCGGTTTGCTACCCTGCATTGGGGAAAGGGGTGAAGAAATTAAAGGAGAAGAGAGAGAGAAGTGAAGGGCAACGTGTGTGTAGATGTGACCTTGTCCATTGCACGCTTATAAGCGGTCGCGTAGTCCGGTCGTCTTTAGAAAACTTATCAGTGCTCGCGTGGCTTTGCTGGCCTGCGATGCGTACAGCCATGAACCAAGGATCTTCTCTTCGGAGAAAGGTCTACTGTCTAGTGTCTCTAACGTTTCGCGTAGCAAGTCACGTTCGCTCGAAAAACGTTCACATGAACACAGTAGATGCTCTATTTTCTCGTCAGTGTCGCACGATTCACATTAGGAGCTATCCGCCAGTCCTATGCGAAAGGAGTAGGCCTTTGTAAAAGCTACTCCTAACCACAGGCGGCACAGTAAAGTTGCATCCTGGCGGGAGAGGTCCGACAGAACTTTAAGGTTTCTCGAAGGGTCCGATTTGTGTAGGCGGCGGTTCCTGACACTGGGGTCACTAAGCCAAGTTTCCGATATGGTGTTAGCGAACGAGTGAAGTGATTCGTTTTCACTAAGCTCGTAGATAGAAAAAATTGGTCCATGTGGTGATCGCGTGATGTCGTGCCAGCAGGTGAGAGCGTGGAGATGTTGAGATCTGCGAGCTTAAGAGTTAATTTGGCACAAAACTTTTCTGCCACGTCGACCTCCGATCTGTATTGAGAGAGGGCTAGAGCCTTGAATGAAATCCGCTGAATGGAAGCTGTCCGGAGCCCTCTTATTGTCCTCGACAAGTGTGATAAATGCTTGCGGAAGTCTAACGACGAGCAGAAGGCTGCCCAACGTTGTGACTCTAGCTTCTCTATACGGTGTTGTATCTTCTGAAGACGCCTAGTGATTCGTAAATCATTCATTGCTTTCGTGCGTAGGTACATTCGTTCTGCACGCCGTCGGAGAGCCCGAAATCGTTCCGATTCCTCATCAAATTCAGATACTCTCACCTAGCATGTGAGGGTCCACACCGTGTGTTGCCCTGTGAAATTGATCACCTCTTCTAAGTCAAGTGAGGTGTTCTCTTGAAAGCGTTCTTTTATGAAAGATTCAAACTTGGTCCAGTCCACTCTTTGGATAGTTTCGTGTACCTTGAGAGGGGATAATCATCTGATCTTGACATATGTGGGAATGTGGTCGCTCCCATGTGTTTCTAAGTCCACAAACCATCCGGCACATCTGACAAGACTTCAAGAAACAAAAGCCAAGTCAAGGCAGCTGCTGTATCCGGGGCCACGTAAAAGTTTTGCGCTGCCATCATTTAACAAGCACAGCTCATTGTCTGAAGCAACTGATGACGACTCATGGGCCAGGAGTAGATTAAGGGATGTCTTCTAGTCTTCTATTGTCAAATCTACTTGATGGCGACAGGTATTCACCGATAACAGTGATAGTAAGACCCTTTTCCTTCACTGTTAAGCTTATATATTGGTTATCGTTGTCAAGTGGTACAGACCAAAGAATGTTAGTCACGTCACTGCGAATAAATCGCAGGACCTGCTGTATCCACTATAACAAGCCGAGATGAATGATTCGTATCTGAAGAGTCTGATAGCGCTCCTTACATTTGGCTCGCAGATGACAATGACGAGAAACATATTGGTGAAAACGAACCGACGGAAATCTGCAATGCGTGATGACGATCCCCGTGCATTCCACTGAAAAATTGTTGCTCTTTTGACCTTTTCCCTGAAAGGCAGTGGCTGATGGGCCATTATCTACTCAAGAGCTGACAGTACTGGACTCGGAGCGTCCTGTACTTGAAGTGCACTTCTGGCTGACGTTGTGCGCATGTTTTTAAAACCACGCGAATGGCAATAATTATGGGTTGTAGAAGAGCGATCACTTGCACATCCAAGTTCTGCTGCTCCTCTGTTGTCTCAGCTTGCTCTGATGACGGCGGCTTCTGATGCGGTTCTTCCACAAGTCGCGTGCGCGTAAGTGGCGGCCACTCTTCAGTAGTGAGTGATCTACTTGTTTTCTCTCTTCCATCGTCTACGTTCGCCGCGGTGTACCCTGCAGTGGGCGCCGTTCCCAGATGCGTTGACTCACTTGTTGTAGTTGACTGTGTTCTTTGCGAAGACCTTCGACGGTGACGTCATCATCTTCGCCGGACATTTTCCGCGGCGTCTTTAAGGGTAGAGCTGTCTCGCACCATTTGTCTTAGAATAGTAAGCTCCTTTTTTATGCGTTGACAGTCTTTGGGAGATCCACTGTGGGCACCTTGATAATGAGGGCACTTTAGTATGGTTGTGCTGCATTTGTCCTCGGTGTGTGGTTCTGAGCATCGGGGGTACACTTCGGAGTTTCTGCACGCACCCTGCACGTGGCCAATCTTCTGGCACCTAAGACATCGCATGGGTTTTGGAATAAATAGTCGGGCCTGATGAAGAAACTGGCCAACCTTCACAAGGGAGGGGAGACAGTCCCCTTGATGATGTTATCTTCATTTGCCGGTTTTATCAGCACTGAGACATCCAAGTTCAAAATTCCAGTGGCGATGTAATAAATGACTCCTGTAGAAGTTGTGCCATCAGCTGGTATTACCTGATGTTACCCAGTTGCGTTACTTTCTCAAGCGCGTTCAGCGCACGTGAGTTCAGCACATCAATTGCCAAGATGTTCCTTCTTGCACTTAGTCGTACTTCATTGATCTCATTTGGCAAAATATTCTAGAGATACACAGAGAGCGCTCACCTGCTCAGCCCGCGTTGACTGTCGGTAGCCTTCAGCTGCACAAACAGGATGGAGTGAGGTCATCCCTGAGGGGCAGTTTTTACAGTGGTCGTGCTCGATGCCGAAGATGCATTGACGATCCGTCGTTTAGCCTTGCGGTACAGGACGGGTTGGAAGCCGTCGTCCAATTACTCGCCACTTGATGCGGAGTACAGCTCAGTGTCCTCACTTTTACTAGACGCGTTTCGTTGCTTCCTCGAAGCAGTCCCCGTGGTCGAAGCGGAATCGGACGGTGCCCCGTGAGGTTAAACATCCAGCACCGCGATGTATTGGGCGATACACCTCACAACTGCAGCGAAAAAACCGGAAAAGCACAAAGACGAGCAAGGTGTGTTCTGTTTCGTTTCGTTTCGTTTCCCTGGGAGGTTGGCTCATACCCACTCAGGGGGATTGGCCAAGAAAGTGTAGTGCAGTTTTTCTGTGATCATTTTAACTATGTGCAATGAATTGGTATTATAATAAGACTAATGTAAAAATAAAAACAACATAAAAAGAGCAAACGAAAAAAAAACCAAGTTGAGCAATTTTGAGATTTGAGGTGGTATGTTTACCACTCAGCTGCGTTTACTTCACTCTGCCCTTGAGAGTAATAAATATTTTTTTTTGATTGAAGATCACAAAGGTATACGCTTGGTTGCCTGAATATAATCGCAAACGGCATTGAAAGCATCCCTGTGGCAATGTCCCAAAGCTGAGGCGCCAAAGCTTAGCGCCGTTTCCGCCGTCAATCTAAGGCCTATTTTCCGAGATGGCATAACTAGTAACCTTTTTCTAAGTATCTCGTAGCGGCGACAATACAAAAAATAATGATCTAGTGATTCCATTTCTCCGCAGAATGCGCAGAGGGGTGATGTTGTCTGACCAGCTCTGTGTAGATACAGGTTTAGGGGGGGGGACATGACATCGAAGTTTAATAATTAGGACTTCGAGCTTTCTCGACTGACTCTAGTGGGGTTTCCATGGAAACATGAGGTGGTTATAGTCTGTCCATGTAATTACTTTTTCTATCGTATCAGTGGAGATTGCTGATTTTAGATATCTTGTAGCCGTGATATATTCTACATATGGCAGTATGGACAAAACTGGCCCATCGAGTGCGGCTCGTGCTAAGGAATCGGCCAATTCATTTAATCTTAATCCACAGTGATCCGGAACCCATAGTAATCTCAGGAGTCTCAACTGCGGCGGTACTAATGTTTTGAATGTGCTTAGAATTCGAGAGTTCTCTGAAGCTGTCAGAGCTGCACAAACTGAAAGAGAATCCGTCATTATTATTGCATTGTTTTGATTTGATGGAAGTTTTCGAAGAGCTAAAATAATCGCCAAGAACTCCGCTTCAAAAACTGGTGTAAAATCAGGCAGTCTCACTGAAAAGAACCAGTCAAGCAAATCAGAGGCAAGGCCTACACCTGCCTTTTGATGATTTACGGAAGCATCTGTGGCTATTATATTTTTACTTTTTGCATGCTCCAAGTAATCTAATAATATGTTATTTAAAAATTTGAGGGATAGTAATTTGGCGTTTTGGGGGAATATATCATCGTACTCAATATTAACATGACAATTGGAGTCATTAGTCTCAATTACATTTCTAATGTTCACATTTATACTTTGTAGATTTTTTTGTACAAACATGTGTTCTGTAAACAAATCACTTCGTCTTCCTCTCTCAACGCACAAAAGAAATTTCTCACCGGCACCATCTTGGAGGTCAAAATGGTATACTTGTTACATTCTACAAAGGCTACGCGGGACGAACGGGTGTCGCTATAAGGAGATTCGCATCTAAAAAAAACAACTTCAAAAACACTGAAATTGCACGGAGAACCAGAACTGCTTTTTTCAACGGAATGGTACAAAAATGCACGCGTACCGCTGCTAACCCGCGGGGTGCGTCACACCGAAAGCCATCATATCCCACAGTCTCCTGCAATTGCCTGTTATACCGGTAACTCGTTGCAGCATGCGAGAAATATTTGTTACTTCACTCGCACTGGACATAATCTTATAATTTTCGCGGTGTTGAATTCGTGAGGCAATTAGCTATTCTAGTGAGTAATATTTCATGGTCACTTGAAAAAGTGTTTCAGCTTTCCTTAACGCATCTTGTTGGACAGGTGTCATAAAAAAAGTGCCCATTTGGCGATTTGTAGGCGCAGTTGGAGGCCTCAAGCTACGTCAAAAAAAGGCCGGGATTGCGCAGCCATTGCAGCTAAAAACACACAGGATAATTCAGACAGTTCTGAAGATGGATAACTATGTCCATCTAGTCAAAAACACATCAAGCCTTTCCGGAAACGTGCATAAAGCAAACAGCAAACGCTGGTACAATTTACTGTGTCTGTGTGTGTATGTGTGCGTGTGTTTGTGTGTGTGTGTATGTGTGTGTGTGAGTGTGTGTGCGACAAAACATTATTGAGCTTGCAATTTGGAGTTGAAGGGTGCACTAGCTGCCAGATTTTGCTATCGCGTTCAACTCTTAAAGGCGCAGCATAAGGGTCCCCCAATTTTCGCCGTCACGTTGAGTGCGTCTACGGATGACGTAATTATACAGACAATAAAGTGAAATCTATGCAGTTTCCTTAGTAAATTTTGAATTATATAATAATGGGGATCGGTACGTGAACACTCGTTTGCCAAAACTATCAATAATCAACCGTAAATATGCAACATTGCCTTAATCAGCCAAGTTAGCATGCTCCCACCACTTTCAAGATGATACCGTTCCTTGCGCCACTCCTCGACACACAGACATATACGCACGCCTGTGAACACTGCAGGCCGGGTGATGCTGCTTCTCGCAGAACCAAGTGGAAACTGGGAACACCCATAGGCAGTTCACTATCACAATTGGATCCTAACTGTGTACTTACCATCATTCTCACAATGGTTGAACGACCGAGCCACCCGATTTTCCTCAAGTTTTCAGTAGCAATCTGTATGAGCTTTAAGAAGCGACCAGAGCGGAAAAAAGTCACCACCCGAGCACTCTGTACAAATAGTTAACCAGCTAAAAGAGAAACGGGTGGTCTTGGTGCTCATCAGTGTGTTGAACCCTATGCTGCACTGAAGCTTTTCGATAATAATGGTTACATGTTCGTTCTGCTTAATAACGTTAGACACACGTTTCGCTTGGTCTACTACAATGTTTATTTCACATGCTTCACATTGTGCTTTGCATGATCATGGTCATGAAAGAGGGTATTTAGCGGTTAAATGCTTTCCGATTATGTTAATTGCAGTGGTTGCTCTCGAACAACAGGCGGTGTGGAGGTGTGGAAAGGTTTATAATTATTTATTGTATAAAGTGTTACATTTCGCACATGAAGGTATCCTTTAAATGACATTGTTTCCTCCACTGCTTCTATGTGAATCTTTCGTGACTTGCTTGAGCAGATAGATATATCAGCGGGCTTGTACACTTTACTCCTTTGGCATTTACTCATACAAATAATTAAGAGCACAGCTAAGAAAAACGAACGAGGTGCCAATATATCAGAATATTTGAGCAAACGAAATCGTCATATAGGTGTTGCAATGCAGTTTTCTGCCCCCGCCGCTTCCCCACCCCCTAAAAAAGACGATGCCTTCCTGTACTCAATTTAGCAATTTATGCAAGTCGAGCATAATACCCCTTGGGTATATATATATATATATATATATATATATATATATATATATATATATATATATATATATATATATATATATATATATATATATAGATTTGGTCACGGGCCTCGTTAAGTAGGGAAACAATCGCCGGGCTAATTTAAAAGGCCGAAGAGTATCAAGCAAGCGAACTGCACCACGAAGGTACGGAGAATGTAGAAGTGGTCTTAGTTGGCGCACCAGCGGATGCCGGCTGTGGTCCAAAGAACGAGGCAGAGCCGAGAGTTGATAACCAAAACAAAATTATATTCTCAAATATGACAGATCAGACGATATACAAATATGCACACTCGACCATAGATGAATACGATAAGTCACGAATAAACAACGTACTACACAGTACAATCAGCCATACTCGAAACAACGGACACAACAACGATACGCGCTACAATGCAATCACATGCATCGAACAACTAAGACATTTTAAGACTAAATGGTTCGAAAACTGATTCAGTCAAAAGTCCTTGCAAGAAAGTCTGAATGATACTCTTCCAAGAATCACTAACTCAACGTCCAGTGCTGTTGTCGATTGGCTGCCCCCAAAGTTTCTCTTCCAGGAAACCTCGCGTCTTCAGTTGGACGCTCTACAAGCTTCAACCTTCTTTGCCGGTAACACCTCGGCTTCCCACGCACAGCTGTTGTAACGTGCCTTCGCTCGCTGGTGGTAGACACACTCTTCTGCTTGCAGCACGAAGCTTCACCCCTCAGGTGGAAATCCTCTTCATTACCTGCTTTTTCACTGAGGATAGAAGCGTTCGCCGACGCGGCGGAATTACTCAAGGCACACTTGCGCAGAACTTTCATTTCCTGCTTGCGCACACGGGCGCAAACTTTCTTCTTCTCCTTCTTTGTTACTGAGGACAAAACCATCGCTGACAAGGCGGAACACCCTACGCACCCTGGCGCACACTTTCTTTTTTTTCTGCTTTACCTTCTCTCCTGCTCGCCTAAATACCTTTTCGCACTAGATACCAGAAAATTCTAATCATTTCGTCGGTGCGATGCAAAGCCAAGGCTGGGGGAAGAGCGAGACGTTTCGAGGGCCGTCCATGACACGTGACGCAACTCTGCATCACCACGCTCCTTTCTTTCGAGAACATTCCAGGGCTTGCTCGGCCGCCGATGTGAGGAGGTTGTTCGGCGAAAATACGCTTCCGAGGAGGGGAGAGGGTGCGCCCGGGGTACAGTATACTAGAAGGGGACAGTGGAATGAACGAGGCGGCCGTGCCGTATCTCAGCTGATTTTCCGGTGGGTGGCAATAGCGGTGGCACTGTAGTGTCATGGTACTGAAGATCTCGAGATCGTCTGCATTGGTAGCGTGAGCGCCGTAGCCTGCGAAAGCAAGTATTTGCTCGTTTTCGGCACGCTTAGTGTGTTTAAGGCGTTTCTGATTCTTTATCAGTGTATGCACACCTGCTAAGCGCCATGGTGCACGGGTTAATCTGCAGGCATGCCGAAATTGCGTTGAGACATTCACTGTTTCAAGTGCCCGCCGACAAAGAAAAGTACAATCGGAATTGGATGGATACGCCTAGCTTCTCACTCAAGCAGCACGCTGAGTTGCGCTACATCATAAGTGGCTACTGGTGAACTACAGAGCGATAAGTATCAAAACCGCGATTAAGCCATGCGCTCATTTTCTCGGCAGTTTCTAAAGCAAGAGCACTGTTCCTCATATAAGTTCACTTGCGCTCGATTGTTTCATGAGAAACCCGAGTATAACTAACGCTGTCACAACAATTATATCGATGACGACTCAGTTTTATTATGCCAGTTTTGCGGAAGATAATAATTACTGCTTTCTGAAAGGCTTTCTTGTTTTGATAGTTGATATATGGGTTTTAACGTCCAAAAACCACCATATGTTTTTGATAGACACCATAGTGGAGGGTTCCGGAAATTTTGACTACCTGGGGTTTTTTAACTTGCACCGCAATCTGAGGACACGGGCTTACAACATTTCCGCCTCCACCGAAAATGCAGCCGCCACAGCGGGATTCAATCCCGTGACCAGCGGATCAGCAGCCGAGTACCTTAGACACTAGACCACCGTTGCGGGGCGGCTTTTTTGTTTTAAGCGCATGCTTTTGCAGCTCCGGGAGGCCGAGCCAGGGAGCTGCCGAGCTGAAGGAACACCTGTACCTTTTCGTCAAGAACTCTACGCGAAAGGGCTGATCTTAAACATATCAAAAATTGCCAGTTGTATATATATAGGCAGTCTGTTATTTGCGTATAATCACTGAAACGAGCTCTCATTTTGTATCGAAAGCTTAAGTTTGGCTGCTTTCCAAAAATATTCCATGGCGTAAGGCCATTGCAAGGCAGTAAATTAATGACGATGTTTGGTACTATAGGTGTAGTTCCTATTCAGTGTCAAAAGTGTAGGCATGTAGTGGTGCATTTCAATTTGAGAAATTTAACTTGTATACGTACACAGTAAACACACACACACACACACGCGTGCGCGCATGCGTGGGGTACATGGTGAGACCGGAGGCATCACGTCACTTATCAAACGTTTCCTGTTCACATCACAGGTTTCGCTGGCTGCTGCCGTCATTAGATCATGCCCCGTAAGCAAGTGTTGAAGGTACTACAAAGATGATGTCAAATCGGCTCCCATCTTCTGGCCATGTATTTCGTCGTCGTCTGACTGGCAGCTGATTCTTAGTTTCACTGCGCAAGTGGAGTCGTCACGTGAGCAGGCGCATAACACGACGTCACTCAACCCGGCTTAAAAGACTTGCGCAAACGCTTCTTCATCAGTGGGCACAGTGAGACCGGAGGCACCGTGTGACCTACCAAATGTTTCCTGGTCGAAACACCGGTTAGGTACTCATTATTTAAAAGTGATTACCTAATTTTGTTAGTTGTGCCGTGCCCACAGACATGCTTGTTGAGAGCATACGACTGCATTTGTCTCTTTAAACTGCTTGTTTGGGGTGACATTGAACTTAATCCCCGTCCGGCTGTCGAGGAAATGTTTGCATCACTTAAATCTTGCCAAGTCAAAATCTTGTCTGAGCTGGCCAACATTTGTGAACGTCTTTCAACATCAGAAAAAACTGTGTCATCTCTAAGTGCTAAATGGGCAGAGGTTAACAAACGATTGTTGGAGAATCGTGAAAAAACTTCAGAAATCGAATCACTCCAGACCGAACTTCAAAGCTTAAAACAAGTCTTCGAACAACAAAACAGTAAAATGGAGGATCTTGAGGATCGCAGTCGCTGCAGCAACAACATTATTTATGAAATCAAAGGACAACAATGTGAAAGTGAAAAATCACTGTGACGTGAAGTGGTCAACGAGCTCTTTTCACAAAAGGTAAAGAAAACCGTTCATTCTCCTGCCAGAATTCACCGCCTTGGGCAGAAATCTGGCAAAATGCTTGTGATTGTTTACTTCCAGGGCTTCTTAAAAAAGAAGCTGTGATCCGGATAGCTAAAAAGCCCAAAGGCACAAACATTTATTTGCTGAACGACTACAGCAACTAAACCCCACGTAAAAAGCGCCTTCTGTGGGAAACCACTCAGGATGAACAATCCTAAGAAAAACGTGTTTGCCCCGCTAACGATAAGATAAGTATGAATGGTAGCCTTTACGTGTTGGACGAGACTAGCAACCAGCGTGTCCTTTTCCGACAAGCTCGTAAGCCAAGTTATAATCAATCACCTATGACGCTCAGTCGTTTAAAGGAACATAGACTGCCCAGTTTCAGTGCTCGCAATTAGCGAATCAGACTGAACAGCTTGAACAAATTATTTTCAGGTATAATAGACATAACACGATGATGTCTGAAACATGATTACATTGCCATATCAGTGATACGGATGTGTTCCTCCTTCGTATCAGATCTTTCGACTCGATCGCACCAGAATGCGCGGCGATAATACTAAGAAACAGTTTTCCGCCAGCGAAGTTGCTCTGATAGATACCACGAAAGACTTTTTCTAAAAGTAGGGTGCTGGGACACGTGTTTGTTTTATGTGCTGCCTATTGGCCTCCGTCTTCTCCTTCAAAATTCTTATCAGTGCTACGCGATCACAAGTCGTTAGTAAGGTGTCCTCGTATTTTAATCGCTGGGTATTACAACTTGCCTTCCAGTAATTGGTCACAAGGGTCGAATGACATTCTAATTGATAGCCATCTGTATGACATTGTGCTTTCTTGTGACCTGCAGCAATTGGTACTTTAAAACACGAGGGAGATAGGCAATTACAGTTCGATATTAGATCTTGTATTTCTCAACAGAGATACTCCCTCGTATGACGTATCAATTGAAGAGGGTATCTCACACCACTGGTGACTTGTAAACTTGCGGACAGTGAGCCACACCCAAAGACAGTTACTAATATCATAAAAGATATGGCAAAGGCTGATGATCAATGTATTCTTCATGTATTATGGTAGCTAGTTAACCGTTAACCCCAAACTGATGTCATTTTTTTGTGGCTATACTTTAGAAATGCCATACTGCACTGTTAGGAATTTGTTTGTTCCTGACCGCCACGTTAAAACAAGAAGGGCAAATCCCTGGGTAACCCATGACCTTTTACACATTAGGCGAAAACTGAAGCGCGCGAAAAAGAAATCAAACAAAAATCCCGACGCGATTCAACAATTTCAATTTGAACTTTCTTGCGAGCAAACAGCATCCCGGGATAAAACTTTTTCATCGACCTTATCGTGTTTTTTAGAAAAATACTCCAAAAATTTTGGCAGTACTTGGAAAATAAAGCTCCTCTTTAAAAATTTAGAGGAGAATTACCTAGTAGTTACCGACTTGACAAAAATTTTCATCATAATGAATAATTATCTTGATTCCCTGTTTTCTTCAAAAGATACCGAATCTCAATCTTGTTCAATCCTTGCCTGATTCGAATTTCTTAAGCTTTTTGGGTGTGTTATTGCTGTTACTTCGACTAAAAGAAAAATATTCTGATGGCCCTGACGGTATTCCGAATTCTTTTTCGCGTGCATACGTTGAACCAATGTAGCATATTTTAACTAATCTATTCTCTGAATCACTAAAAATGGCAACATTCCTAGATTATTGGCGTCTCCCCAGGGTTGTAGCTGCGCATAAAAAGGGTGTTTGCCTGCTGTAGGAAAGCTACAGCCCAGTTTTTATAACGTCTACATGCTGCACGGTCCATGAACACATAATTTCTCACTTTATTACCAATTTTCTTCAAAATAGTATTCTGTTGTCTCCAGCCCAGCATGGCTTTCAAAAAAAAAAACTATCAACTTGAAAGCTACAGCCCAGTTTCTATAACGTCTACATGCTGCAAGGTCCTTTAACACATAGTTACTCACTTTATTACCAATTTTCTTGAAAATAGTAACCTGTTGTCTTCAGCCCAGCATGGCTTTCAAATAAAAAAACTATCAACTTGTACACAGCTTGTCGAAACAGTTCATGATATCGCACAAATACTTGATTCTTCAGGCCAGGTTGATTTAGTTTTCTTAGACTTTAGCAAGGCATTCGACCGCGTTACCCATGGCAAACTTCCCTTAAAGCTCCGAAACTTGAACTTACCATATTTTGTCATAAATTGTATAGATGCGTATCTTTCAAATCGCGCGCAGTACGTTGACGGAAGGGGGCATATTTGAAACACATTACCAGTATTATCAGTTGTTACACAGGGAAGTGTTTTAGGGCCAACTCCCATTTTATATATATAAATGACATTGCTGACATGGTTAAGTCTAACATTATTATCAGATTGTTCGTTGACGACTGTGTTCTGTATAACGATGAGACATGTTAAGAAGATCAGGTTGATCTAAGTCCTGTATTAACACAGATAATTAGTGATGCACTCTGTCGTCACTGACATTAAACACTGACAAAACAATACTGCTACGTGTGACAAACAAGTAACAACCATTCACGTTTACCTACCTCGTCCAAGGAACGCCAGTATGGGCAGTAAATGAATATAAATACCTAAGAGTTACCAATACAAGCACGCTTTCTTGGTCCTCACATATAACAAGTGTCTGCGCATCAGCTTTTCGTAAGCTTGGTTTTCTAAGGCACAAATTGAAAAAAAGCCCCTCTAAAAATTAAAAATGCTCGGGTACAAAGCGTATATTTTGCCTATAGTAGAATACGCATGAGTGGTTTTGGACAGTTTTACAAACAAGATATTCAAAAACCTAAAATGATCCAAATGCGTGCTGTATGTTTAAATTTTTTTCTAATTTTGAATCAACTGATTCTCCCACAAAATCAATGAAAGACAATGACATCCCTCTGCTTGAAGAACGCCGTAGAATCGAACGCCTGAAATTTTTTTCATTCCAACTGTAATGGCAAGCTGAGTATTCGGGTCCACAAATATATACAACCATTTTCTTTTCGCGCATCTAGGGATCGTCATATGCATAACCTGCCATTATACTCCACTCAGACTAACATCTATAAAAATTCTATTTTTCTCCTAACAATTGTTCAAAGAAATAGCTCACCATTTGATATAGCTTCATCTGATGACTTCTGGAAAGCATTGCTCGGAGCATCCAAACCATGTCACAGGTGCACCTTCTTCATATTTCTACTGCTTGTTATAATGTCTGTGCTTTGTTCTTATGCAATAGTACTCCTGCAGATTTTTAGTCTTCAGTACTTCTAATACTTCAGGTGTTTCCATATGTATAGGTTTGGCTGTGCGTTTGTGTATAATATTTTTCTTTGTGCTTTATGGCATCTCTTTGTTTCAGCTGTAATTTATTCTTGTAGAGAATTCGCTATACTTTTGTTACATTTCTGATATCACCCATTTTGTATTATTGCATACTTCATTATTGCATTTTTCTCGATGTTTCCTTACATTGTTTATTGTATTGTCCCCCACCTCCCTGGTATTCAGTGAGCGCAGTATTTTCTAAATAAATAAATAAATAAACACACTTATATTCATGCAATGCCCTTTAAAACAGCCGCTATTTTTACGCGGTGCCTTTCTCGTCCGACTATGTTAGACTGGAACTAGTTTTGAGCCGTCATATTGTCGAAAAGGTGAAGCTTACAGTGCGCATTTGTGCAGAGACACGCTATATTCAGCTTCGCCAACTGTAGACGTTCGGCGCAGGGCCAACAAGAATTTTTTAGGGGCGAAGCTCCTTATAGCGACACCCGCTCGTTCCTCGTAGCCGTTGTAGTGTGTATCAAGTATAACATTTTGACCTTCAAGATGGTGCCGGTGAGAGATTTCTTCTGGGCGTTCTTGAACAATAAAAGAAAGTGCTCAATGTACATACCAATGGCTGCTAAGGGGTAATGAGAGACAGGAGCATTCGGCTTTTAGTTTACGCGCACGCTGCGATCCTCATTAGCAGCCATTGGCATGCACATTGAGCACTATCTGACAAGAAAGGGTTGCTATGTTATACTCGCAGGGTGTAACCTCCTTAGTTTAAGAAAGGTTTAGTGAGCGTTGAGCCGCAGTGCCATGAATAAAATGAACTAGTATATACCATGAACTCGAAGTGGTTAAAGGTGGGAAATAGATACGAAGCGCAAGCCGTAAGAAAGTAAAAGCCGAATTCTCCTGTCTCTCATTTCCCGATAGCGGCCATTGGCATGTACATGAAGCACTATCTGACAGGAAAAGGTTGCTACGTTACACTCGCTGGGCGTGACCTCCTGGTTTTAGAAAGGCTCAGCGAGTGTTGGGCCGCAGTGCCGTGAATACAGTGAACTAATATATACCATTAACTCGAGGTGGTTAAAGGTGGAAAGTAGACCCGAAGCGCAAGCCGTAAGAATGTGTGCATGTGCCACCTCTAGTTTAGTCCTTAGAATGTCCTCTGGATGGCGGTGCTTCTATATAGGGAATATAGGATGAAAAGATGCGAGATGGTGGTACTTGGAGTGTTGAATAGATGGACGAACGGACACACGGACAGATGCATGGATGGACGCATGAATAGACACAGGAGTGAATGCATGGACGAACGCAGAGACGGATGCACGAACAGACGCACGCACGGACGGGCGGATGGACGTATAAACAGTCACACAGACGGATGCGTGGACGAACGGAAGCAAGAACGAATGGACGGACGAATGCTTCGCCCCATTTTTCATCATTCGCTCCGTAGATATGCTGCCATTTTTTAAGGGAGGGGGGTGCAGCAGAACGACTAACTTTGCCAATGAGTGGTCGCTGTGTATACGTGTAACCATCTTGGTACACCCTGAAAATTTAAATTACGAAAAACTTTCGTTATGTAGGGGGTTCAGATGCCCTTTCTCTTTCCTCTCTACTTAAGGCCTCTTGGTTCTATGTGTGTTTGACATGGTATTTTTTTTCATCTCACAGCTCTCTGAGCACAGCTAATTTCCAATAATTCGGTTTAGTTATTCCTAATATTGTAGATGCCTGCCCAAAGAAGACAGAGTTAAGACAGAATGAATCATTAAAAACACGCTCTTTCTAAATTATTTTTGATTTCTCAGAAGAACTTTTATGTTGCTCAAATTCAGTAGATTGTCGTGTAATACTTCAAGAGCTATGACATGATGTGGTAGAGATGATTGATGGGCCGGTACAATAAATCTGCATCAGAAAAGCGCAACGGAGAAGCCGAAGTCTATAGCAGTACCTGCAGCGGCGCACGGCTCTTTCCGTACTTCTCAACTGCAGCGCCACCGCTTTTGGCCCTCGTGGCCCATCTTTCTTGGGGACCTTCGACGCGAAACTTTTGGCCTGTTCTTCTGTCTGTACATTTGTATGTTTGTTCACTTTCCACAGCATTGGAAACTTCGAACGGCCGACCCCATCCGCAGCACCCACCAATGTCACTCGAGATTGAGCATTCATGATTCTGCAATTGTCAATAAAAAGAGATTATTCCGCATGTCTGGGGCACCACAACAACACGCATATGTTCAGCACATGCGTAGTTAATTAGAAAAGGCATACATAAGTAATTTTAGGGACCATAGTGCTTATGACGCTGCCCTGACCATGCAAAGCTTGCACGAAAATGCGAGTGTTTCCAATGCTTTGCTAAGACGACAAGGTGGTGGCACCTACCCGTTGCCTTGTGTTCTACACCTTATCACCTCTGAGATGGGTGCGTACACCCGTATCAGAGCCACGCGCTTTGTTTTCTAAAAAAACTGCCAGACGGCGCTCATGTTTCCCGTGTGACGTGACTTGATACGTTCGTTCGCTTCCACTGCACGCTCGAGGCACTCTAACGCAGCACCTCCACAATACCATTTACCGGTTTCCTTGCGATGAACATCAAATGAATGTCTTGTGCACTCTCTCCACACGCAAGACTATCGTCTTTCGACGACATTTGCAGATTACCATGTAGACACAGGGCCAATTTTTTAGCGCTCGTTTGTGACACTGCCCCCACTTCAAGAATATTATCTTATAAATTCAAAACTACACATGTGAGCGTGAACAGACTTCACACAACAACAGTTCGTAACACTGCCCATCACACATGGCGCGTCACCTTCACAATAGAACACTCAATACAACTGCGCATTACAATTCACTCTCACAACACATGAAATATAGCCACAGGTACTTGAGTATAGCTCTCTATCACACATTTCACACAATACCAGTGTACAAAGGTCTGTCTTCACAACAATTGCACAAACCTGTAGATCACGTCACTGCAACAGACACTTTGACTCGCTCGACATACACTTGTGACACAGACTAACAACAAACCAACACATTGAGGCTCAACACTGCCAAACGCATACCGATTCGACCTCAGCACATATCCTATCTACTTCGAGCTGCGCTTGCGCCTTCTGTTGCGGTGCTCGCTCGATCTCGTCTTATTTTTCCTCGTTCTGTTCCTACGAGCCCTTCCAATTGACAGTAACTGAGGCGGCGTCTCAGCCATCGTTGACACTTTCGACACCGTTAACAAGTCATTACGTTCAACCGATCTTGCCTGATTATTCACCAGCTCGTTCCCGACGCGACATTGGGCTTGGCTGGCCGACTCCACCACGTTTTCACTGTTTGTTGGTTTAGGTCGTTTGACCGCAAGTCAAGCTACACGGCACGTTGTCTCGTTCAAGACAGACATCTCCCGAATCACTGGCTTTTGTACCCGGACTTCACCTTGGGCTAAGGTGGAATCCTTCGCAGGATTCTCCTCCACTGTACATCTCGAATGTTGGGCTGTCGGGGGCTCTTTCTTCGTGTCTTCCCCAAAACTTTCGGGATCATTTGGCCCTCGTGGCCCATTGATGTTTCCAATGATGAGGTCGCATAGG
Source organism: Rhipicephalus microplus (assembly GCF_013339725.1). Lineage (NCBI taxonomy): Eukaryota > Metazoa > Arthropoda > Arachnida > Ixodida > Ixodidae > Rhipicephalus > Rhipicephalus microplus. Next base: position 85,598 of record NW_023611211.1, on the reverse strand, counting down.
GGGATCGTCATACATAGGGCAGTAGCCTTCCCACTGAAGTAAGGGGTTTCAACCTCAATCTCTGCTTCGGGAGAATCCGAGCCATGCTGTCAATCAGGAAAACTTGTTTCGTTTTGCCTGTTAACTCACTTTCCCATACCAAGTTGCTCCGCACGATAACAGTGGAGCTACCGGTATCTCTTAACACTGTAACTTTCTTGCCCACAACTTTTGCAGGCAGTGGTGGCATTCCCTTCGTAACATCGGTTGGCCATTTTGTCATTACAGCTCCCATATTAGGAAGTTTCTTCCTATTTTTCAACTACACGAATCCATCAGTGACGTCGTCATCATTGGCGTTTGGGGCCACCTGCACACAGGCTACTTGGTGAGTTTGACTCGCTCCGCTACGACATGCGTCTGCCTTGTGTCCGGTCTGACCATATTTGAAATATGTTACAACCATAGACCTCGTAAAGTTTGTTCGACAGCTGTTAGCGCGATGATCCTCGGTTTTGTTTATTTATTTATTTATTTATTCATTTATTTATTTATTCACTTATTACAGTACTGCCAGTCTGACCTTCGGACCTTAGGCAGGAGTGGGTACGAATGAGTACAAAAAATGATTACAAGAAACACGAATGAAGCATTGTGGCGATAATAACAGCAAAAGAAGAAGAGTACAACGAGTTCATACAAGCACAGCAGTAAGATATATAAATCACTAGTGAAAAGATGAATACGTGAACTTATGGAACTAAAAAAGCGTCAGGGTTCATGTAAAACTAAGTCAGAGCGATGTCCCATGGCCCTACAGTCCATGGGACATAGAAAACATCGCGGAACACTCTCCCGTGCACGCTTCGTTTGTTCGGGTGCCGATTTCTTCTAACATTCGGGACATTCCTTCTTAACGTTGGCCAGATTTGTGCCACATTGCGCTTCCAAGAAATGGTCAGCCTATTCAAGCGTGTCTTCAAGTGACTTAGCTTGCCTCTTTTTAAAGTACAGCGACAAGCTTGGATGGCAACTGGTGAGAAATTGCTCTCTGATAAAGAGCTGTCTAAGCTCATCATACTCCTGTGCTGTGCCTGAAAGTTCGATTCATCTATAAAAATAATCGCTAAGTCGGCCGGCGTTGTGCGTAGTCATCTCACCATCAGCTGATTTTTCCGTCCGAAATCTGTCCATGAAACCTTCGACAGTAAATCTAAATCACTTCACTAAAGCAGCCTTCACCTTTATAAAGTTGGCTGCATCGGTTCACGTCAGCCTACCGTACACACTGAGCGCTTCGCCACTCAAGCAAGCACTCAAAGCAGCTGTTCATTGATGTTCCGGCCAATTCTGGCTTCTTGCAATCGTCTCAACTCTCTGAAGGTACGCGTCAAGGTCGTCCTTTCTTTCATCATACGCTACAAGCAGCTTGCTTGTGTTCAAGTGGAAGTCATGATCTTCCCACTGGCTGCTTTCAGCTCTAGCTTGAATGGGAGTTTCGCTTCGTTGTTGCGAACAGAGCCGCTCGAGCTCCATCTCATTGCTGCCACTGCCCTTCCCTTTCAGCGATCTCCGCCTCTCTTTCTTCTTTCCACTTCTCAGCTGCCAACCTCGCTCTCTCCAACTCCGCTGCTTTTTCTTCCTTGGCCCTCTCAGCTCCCAACCTCTCTCTCCACCACCTTTTTCTTCTTCCGGCTCACCCACTTCCGTGTTTCGGCGCCAGAAAGATCCACCTTCTCACCAAGAGCTGCTAACTTTTCCAGATTCATGCTGCCTCTCTAATAAAACTCTAGCCGCGTGCACAAGATATCTGCCTACTCAGTCTATCGAAACACCCTCTGCACGCTCGTTAACGAGAACACACATCAGTGCGCAAAAATTGTTCCGATATCACTATCAACGACTCGAGGCTCTTTCTCACTATTTTTGACACACTGTGCACCAAAAAGGTCTTGTAGCGGACGCCAGAATAATTGTCACGGGTCCGGTAATTAGGAAGGTGATCGCCCGGCTAACTTCAAGGACCAAAAAATCGACCACCCGAACTGCACCACAAAAGCGCGGATAATTTAAAAGCGGTCCTATTTGATGCACCAGCACACGCTGGCTGTGGCCCAAAGAACGAGTCAGAGGCAAGAGTTAATAAACAAAACAAAATTATATTCTCGAATAAGACAGATCAAACAATACACAAATATGCACACTCGACAATAGTTGAACACGATATGCCACCAATCAAACAACGTGCTACACAGTACAATAAGCGACGTTCAATACAACGGATACAACAACAATATGCGCTACAATGCAATCACAAGCATCAAACAATCAAGACATTTAAAGACTAAAGAGTTCGAAAACTAATGCAGTACAATTTCCTTGGAATGATGTTTGATTGATACTCTTCCAAGAATCACTCACTCAAAGTCTAGCGCGGTTGTAGATCCGCTGCCCCTGAATTTACGCTTCCAACAAACCCCGAGTCTTCAATTGGCTGCTCTTCAAGGGCCAAACTTCTTCGCCGCCAACAAGTCGGCTTCCCACACGCAGATATTGCAACGTGTCTTCGCTCGCTATTGGTAGACACACTCTTCTGCTTATAGCACGAGCCTTTAACCCTCAGGTGGAAATTTTCTTCATCACCTGCTTTGTCCGTGAGGATAGAAGTCTTCGGCGACACAGCAGAATGACCCTACGCACACTTGCGCATAACTTTCATATCCTGCTTACGCACACGGGCGCAAACTTTCTTCTTCTGCTTTCCCTTCCCTGCTGCTCGCTTAAATCCTATTTCGCGCTAGATTCTAGAAAAGTCAAATCATTTCGTCGGTGCGATGCACAGCCAAGGATGGCGAAAGAGCGAGTTGTTTCGAGAGCCGTCCGCGACACGTGACGCAACTCTGTATCAGACGGCTCCTTTTTTTTCGAGAACCTTCCAGGTCTTGCTCGGCCGCCGATCTGAGGAGGTTGGTCGGCGAAAGTACCTTCTGAGGAGGAGAGATGGCGCACCCGGGGAGTCTTTGGATGCCTGGTTTTTTTTTTAGCGTTGACCATGAGACGTCCCTCTCGCTTGTTCGCTGGAATTGGGCGCCGCATTTTTTGCGCGCTCGTTTGTGACACACACACACACACACACACACACACACACACACATATATATATATATATATATATATATATATGCTTCCCTTATACATTCCTTGGCAATACTGTCTGTTAGATCTCATTATTATTGTGTCAAAAACACAGAAAAACGAGCCCTTAGGTATACACTTCTTTCCCTTATATATATATATATATATATATATATATATATATATATATATTGTAACGACGAGAAATAAGACACAACGCCTTTGCTGCAGGCCGGCTGTTCTTATTCTGCTTCGTCTTCGTCCTCTTCCTCCTAGCATGCGAGTCTGTGCCAGAGAGAGTTCCAGTTTCGGTTTTCGTCATTACACTCGGCCATGACTGCTAGCGCGCAAAGGGCAATTTTCTCTGGAGGGCGGCACTGGGAGTGCCGTGGTAGTCTGTCATGTGCACGCCTCGAGCTGTCCTGTGGAACTGTCCTGTACTCTGGTGGACGACCCTGGCTGTGTCGAGGTGGTCGTTGCAGGTCGCGTCCGCGCGGCAAGTTAATGTAGTCACCTGGAGAATGTAAACCCAGCAGGTGATACTGGCTGGTGCGGAGTGATCGCATTGGTGGCGGACCATCGCGATGACTACCCCTTCGCTGCTTGGATGACATTGCAGGGACACCAGTATGCAGTACTGCGGCCCACACTGAGCGGGGACGCCTGCGTTGTTCAGAGCGAGGGAAGGTACGATGGGCTATATCGATAGATATCAGCGACATCGCTGTGTAGACTTTGCGCGTAGACTTGCGACGCAAGTCGTGCTCTAGCGTCTTCGCTGATGCACTGCTGGTCGAAGTGGAGGTTTTTGCCAATCCGTCACGTGCGTTCATGTCGACATGGCCAGTTGCCTCGCCATCCGGAGCAACCGTGAACTGCACCGGAATGACTTCGATGGCATCCTCCTCAGGTGGAGTAGGCACTTGTGGCTCGTTAGGGGAGACGGCATTTGGCAAGTTACGAGCGTCCACGCACTCGGCCAATGACGGCAAAGGTGGCAGGGGATGGTGCGGCTCCTTACTATGGGTCAAACTGGCCGTTGTGACGTGTGCTTGGTCTCCGGCTGGTTGTGAAAGAGCCGCCGTCGTCACGCAGCAGGTCAATGGATCCAGGCCATTTGGGGCTGACCAGCTTGGAGGCTGGCTCACTGGCTTCTGTGCTTTATAGGCGGTCCTAAGTTGGGTCAAGGGTAATTGTGTGTCAGGTGTCGACGCGGAGTCAGAGATCTGCCCGGAGGAGTACACCGTCCAGCTTGTCTCGATGATTGCCGCAGGGTACTCTGGGAAGCTGTCCGGGGAGGGGGCACGCGGCACAGCTGTAGGGGGGCGCGGCGCCTCGTGAGGTTGATCTCCGAGGTAGGGCAGGTTGGCAGAGGGTGCAGCTGCCTCGTCGTTGTGCTTCTCAATAGCCCCTTGCTCGGTAGTGGCGAGGGTAGAATGAGAGGTAGCAGTGAGGTCAGACTCATTTCTTCCAAACGCAGCAATGAGCTTGGCGCTCCAGTCCGCCCAGGACTGCTGCCGCACGCCTTCGTACCTGTGCCACGCAGCAGCAGGATTTTGAAGGCGGTCTAAGGCCACGCACCACTTCTGATTGTCGCTCCATCCCTTGCGAGCTCCGAGAGCATTGATGGTAGCCACCCAATCGACGGCATCGTCCTGGAAGCCGCGAAACTCGGGTAGCTCGGAGGCAGCCGGTGGTGGTGTCACGGCAGGCGAAGCTCCAGAAAATAGCGACGCCACACAGCCAAGTTGGTGTGAAAGAGCCGCGAGAGTATACTGGAGCTTGCTGCGGCTCTCGGGGGAAGTTGTTGAATGGTCTTGCGAGGCGGCCGCGGCCAACGCCTCATCGATAATGTGAAGTCCCGGCAAGGCAGCAGGGAATATCGCAGAACTCGACGCTGTCAGGGCGCCGACCTCGAGGCGGAGTCGCGCAATGGTGCGCGAAAGCTCGGTGGCACTCTCGGGCGGCCCACATGCGGAGCCAGTGGGGACGTGTTCCCCGATCAGCGTACTCACTGCTGTGGTACCCTCGGCCGAGGGAGCTTGAACAGCACCCCTGAGCGGCTGAGGTGCCGATGAAGCACTGAGCAGGACGTTGTCGCAGTGGGAAGCGTGAACGGCATTCCCGGTCAACGACAGGCCATGTACTGTCGTGGTGGGGCCGGGGCAAGCCTGCCCAGGAGCCATCGAGAAGGCCTGGACGCCGTCCCCGAATGGCGGCACAGGTGCTCCCGGCTGCAGGAGGGCTGTCGGCTCCATGATCGAGGAAGCGTGAACAGCGTTTTTACGATGAGAGAACCACGCTGCCGATGATCCACGAGGGTACGGACAGGTGGCTTGTGCCGCAGGGTTCACTTGTCGACCTGTGCTCACGGGGCACAATCCGTGGCGAAGGACGCGTAGACGGTGTCCCTTTTCATGAAGAAATACCGGTGATGGGTATACTAAAGCCGCCGAGGAGGCCTTGGCGCCATCCCCGAACGGTGGTGGCAGTGGCGGCAGGTGAACAGCTGCTGAGGAGGCCTTGACGCCGTCCCCAAGCGACGCTTACCGCATCTGCATGTCGGCGGGCGTCCTGGATGACGAAGCCGGGACGTATGACGTCTTCTTCGTCGACTGCGCCATTGTAACGACGAGAAATAAGACACAACGCCTTTGCTGCAGGCCGGCTGTTCTTATTCTGCTTCGTCTTCGTCCTCTTCCTCCTAGCATGCGAGTCTGTGCCAGAGAGAGTTCCAGTTTCGGTTTTCGTCATTACAATATATATATATATATATATATATATAAGGGAAGAAAGTGTATACCTAAGGGCTCGTTTTTCTGTGTTTTTGACACAATAATAATGAGATCTAACAGACAGTATTGCCAAGGAATGTATAAGGGAAGTTATTAGAGCCAATAGAATGTAAATAAGAGGAAAGAAAACTGGGTGAAAAAATAACCGGCCGTGAGCAGGAAACGAACCTACGACCTTCGAATAACGCGTTCGATGCTCTAACCACTGAGCTATCACTGCGGCCTTCCCTCCATCCACTTTTATGGGTTTATATGTGAATTTAGAAGTAGGAGTGTCAGTCAGCGCCATGTATAAGCCAAGCGACGAGTGTGAAACACTCTTTTATACGCATGTGTGGCGTCACGTAGCACGTGAACGTATTACGAGTGGGCAGCTGATCAATAGTCCCTCGTATACAACCTAATGACTCCAAGTCTGCCAATACGAGACCCTCGTTAATGATTAAGGGGAAGAAGTGTATACCTAAGGTCTCGTTTTTTCGTGTTTTTTTACACAATAATAATGAGATCTAACAGCGGAGTGGTTAGAGTCAGAAATTTGAGTGGCTTATGATTGGTAATCACCTTGATTTTAGCGCCAAACAGCCAAACATCCAACTTCCCCAGTGCCCAAATGATTGCATAAGCTTCCTTTTCTATTGTGGCCCATAGGGTCTGAGCCGGGCTGAGCCTGTTGCTCAGAAAAGCGATAGGGCGCTCCTTGCCCACCAGATCCTGCAGTGCCAGGCACGCACCGACGGCGTAATCGGATGCATCTGTGGCGAGGATAAATTCTTTCCTCATATCTGGTGCCTTCAACGCCGGCGCCTGCATTAGACAGTTTTTCACCTTGTTAAAAGCTTCGTGCGCCTCTGTATTCCAAGGTAATTTCTGTGGATTACGTCGGCCAGTTAGGTTAGTCAGAGGCATAACGACTTTGGAGTACTCGGGCACGTAGTCCCTATAATAGTTGGCTAGCCCTAAGAAACTACAAAGTTGTCCCTTTGTTTCGGGAGCCGGCATCTCCTTTATCGCCCTGACCTTTTCTGGATCGGCCCCATGCTTGCCTGATCCCACAATATGCCCCCAAAATTTTACTTCTTGTTGTGCAAACCGACATTTTCTTACATTGAGCGTGAATTCTGCCTTCGCTAGGGACACGAGCATCTTGTCTAAATGTTCTAGGTGCTCGTTTCAGTTCTCAGAGTATATCAATACATCGTCAATGTAAGCGCAAGCATAATGTCTATGCGGAGCCAGTACACTATTGATGACCCTCTGATAGGTACTGGCGGCATTCGTTAACCCAAAGGGCATCACTTTCCATGCGTACTGGCCTGAGGCAGTGGCAAAAGCAGTACAAACCTGCGCGTCCTCGTCGAGAGGTATTTGCCAGTAACCCCTGAACATGTCTAGCAGAGTTATGTACTTAGCCTTCGCTACTTGGTACAACAGATCAGTCGTCACGCTCATGGGAAATGCGTCTGTCTCGATTATTTCGTTGAGTCTCCTGTAATTGCAACATATGCGGATGCCACCGTCTTTGATACGCAGAACAGTGGATTCGCGCGCGGACTTTCAACCGGGTATATCAATCCCCACTGCTGGAGCTCAATTACCTGCCTCTCTACTTCGTTCATACAGAGTGCCACCCATACACCATACACCATACCCACACAGAGTGCCACCGGCACTCTGTATGGGTATGCGCGCCTCGGTTGCTCTCCTGCTTTGATACGTATTTTATGGATTTCTATTTTGCGGGTGCCGGGTTTGTTTGCAAATACCCTCGGGTGCCTCGCGATTAAGTCTCGCAGCTGTTCTCTATGTGTGGGTTCCAGGTGTGCTAACTCATCAAGCTGCAGCGTCGCCCGCGCCTCTAGGCCGCATGGTGGGACCGGAACCTCTCCAAATTCCTGATCGCCTTCGAATGTCACTCCTACTGCAGTTACTCGGGCGTGGTATGCGCGAAGCTTGTTAGCGTGAATGGTTCTGCGTGAACCGTCCTCGAGCTCAATCAATAACTGTACGGTCGCAGTTTTTCGACCACTGTGATCGGTCCCTTCCACTTCGCCACTAGCTTCCCCTCTCCATCCTTCTCGAGCCATAGTACTTGGTCCCCTGTGACAAACTGTTTGTGTGTGGCCCTCAAGTTAGAGCGTCCTACGTACTCCTTCTGAGTGACTTCACTCTGTCGGGCGGCTCCTTCGCTAGCTTTTTCCAAACTACTTCGGAGCTTTGCAAGATATTGCGCTGCTGGCATCAATGATTCCGGCACTTCCCAGTCTCCTGACCAAGTCCTTTTGAGAATAGATAGGTGCCCGTTCGGCACCCGCCCGTACATAAGCTGGAAGGGTGACCGCCCTGTAGTCGCATGTGGGACCTCACGATATGCCCATAATCGCGTCCATGTTCGCTGACTATGTGGGAAAGCATTCTTTTGAACGTGCCATTCCAGCGCTCGACTAAGCCGTTGCTTTGCGGGTTATCGGGTGTGGAAAATCTCGGTGTTGCCCACAGTCTTCGCAACATCTCCTGTGTCGACCTTGACGTAAAGTTGGTGCCCTGATCTGAGCAAATTGTCTCTGGCACCCCATGTTTAGAAAATATCTGCAGTAACGCGTCACATATAGCCTTTGCCGTTAGAGAACGGAGGCATACCACCTCTGGCCATCTGGTGTGTAAGTCTACGACACAAAGAGCATAGCGGTGACCTCTAGCCGAAGCGGGTACCATAGGACCGATGCAGTCCATGTTTACTCTCTGAAACGGCGCGCTTGGCCTGGCCAGGGGCTTTATCGGAACCCTATCTATCTACCTCGTCGGCGATTTCACCTGGCATCTATGGCAAGACCTACAGTACTCCTTTACATCTCGCGACATCTGCGGCCAGTAAAATGAGCTTTTCACTCGTTGTAGTGTTTTCCGCTCTCCTAAATGACCTGCCCATGGTGAATCGTGAGCCATTTTCAGCACTTCTTTGTGCCTGTGCGATGGTAGCACTAGCTGTTTGCAGAGGCGACCCGCGAGGTGTTTTTGATGATACAATAGCTCGTCTTGAACGAGCATACCATGCGTTCCGGCCTTTGCCTGCGCCCAAGCATCTCGCAAAGCCGGGTCTGCTTCCTGAGCCTCACGAAACTCCTGTCGTTTGCTTTTGACCAGCTCGGAACCTTCGCTGTTGCTCTCCGCGGTTATTACGCCTGCCATCGCCCGTTGCTTCTCACATGCCTCATCTGACAGCTCTACTATAGCTTCAGTCTCCTCGACTGCTGAACACTCGTCGGCCACTATGTCACGTTTAACCCTTTTCTCGAGAAGCTGGGCGTAATCGTTGTGCGTGCTCAGCGCGTCGGTGCCGTCTAGCAGCTTATCTGTGATTGCACAAAGCACGGCCGACTGCACCGCCTCGGACATCACGTAAGGACTTCCTTCAGTAGCTATGAGCGGCATGTAAGCCAACTCAGTGGTTACCTGTTGCCCGAACGCTCCCGTCAACTTTATCGGCGAACCCGTACTGTCGTACTGAGGTACCACTTCCTTTCTGATGACGCTCACCTCCGCTCCTGAGTCTACCACGGCGTTTAATGATCGACCTGAGCTCTTAATCGCTACAGTTTCCAGTGAGGGTTGTTTCTGCTCTTTACGCTGCCACAACCTGTCTGTCATTGCTATTTCTGACCCGAATGCAGAAGCCGTCACCCTCGTGACCACTGGACCGTCTTGTTGTCCTGCTGGCCTGGTGCCTTGCCTTGCACCTGAGCCCTTATTGGGGCCATTCCTGGTAATGTGGTCGGCACCGTAACACTCAAAACATCGCCTTTTCTCTTTTCTGTCCGTGGGTGTATCTACTACTGTTTTAGCTTTCTTTTGCCACTCCTCTACATTTGCCTTCTTTTGTGCTGCCTTGCACTTTTCGCTCTACTCGAATCTCTCCGCGAGCCTTGCCACGCCACTGGGCAGCAGAAAGGACTCCTGTTGCTTACAAATGACATGCGCTTTCGCTTCCGGGCTCAAACATTTTTTCAAGCGATCCATGACGACGACTAGCTACTTGAGTTTCTCAAACGTGCCTAACTTGGAACTCTGGACATAATAGTCGAAAAAATTTTTAAGGCGCACGGCAAACTGATCCCAGTACTCCCTTTCTCCTTTTTTCGATCCCGCAAACAGCCTCTTGTACTCCGCCGCCGAAAGCCTGAGACCCTCCAAAATGCTTAAATTAAGCTTAACATTAGCTTTGTGCTCCTCTGCTGTAAGCCTGCACAGCAGCCCGCGTACCCTTTCACTCAACTGTGGCAAAACTAGCCCGGCCTACCATTCATTCGGAACTTCATACGACTCGAGCGTTGCCTCAACATCCTCGAACCACATTGGTGCAAACGCCTCTTGGTTCGGCATTGGTGCCAGTGCAACCTTTAACAAGCTTGCAAATTTCAGTCGCCTGTCTTCCTCTGACCTTCCGCCAAGCGTTGGATTCTGCCCCATCACGGGCTCGCAGCCGCTGGCTTTTCAGCATCAAGCGCTGCTTCTCCGTTTCCGCCTCAGCAATTTTTAATTGAAGCTGGAGCAGCGCTAGCTGCTGTTCCGACGCCGTATCTGACGTGCCACTACCATGACACCCCGTGCCGCTGTCGGCGACTCCCAACGCCTGCAAGTTTCCTGCCCCGTCCCCGTTCATTTCTGAGTTGTCCCTTTCTCTGTCTCGCAAGTTGTAATGCTTTGTCATCGCCTGCGCCCAACAGAAAATCAAGAGGCACCCGCCTGAAGTAGCCTTGCGGTGCGCTCTTCCTCCTCGGAATCCGGTAGACTAGCCTTGCTTCGTTGATCCCGGAGCGTGGTAGTCAGTTGAAGGTGGTTGTCGCCAGTCTCGGTCGATGTCGCGCCCCGCTATCCTCCTCAGTTCAGCGATGCAGATCCTGCTCGACTGCGCCAGTTACGTTTCGTTTGGTTCTTTCCACTCGCCTCTCGCTTGTTGCGCGACATTTGCTGCTGCCGCCAAGGAAGCCGAAGACGAGAACTTTTCATCTGCTGGCACCTTGAGGAAATGACCGCTCCGACATCATCCGGATATAGAGACGTTTACTCGTTTCTTTCTTCCCTCTCACTGTCCCTGCACCCCTGGTTTTACCCCCTGTCTCCCCCTTCAACCACTCTTACAGTCCAATCGTAACGCACCACTCTTACAGGCCAATCAGAACGCACGGATGTGTCTCCCTTCGCCACAACCTCGAAGACCCACAGCCTCTTGCCCACTCATCGGTTCTCCGCGTGGCTCAGGTTTCTTTCACTCCGGTTCCCAGAATAATCGACGACGGGCGTTGCCGGGTCGTGGGAAATTGCCTCCGAGTAAGTTCCCGCGACGCCGGGCTGACAGGCCATCAATACAATTGGCCCATGCACAGATGCCATCGCCTCCGCTGATTCTCGTTGTCCGGCAAGCACGCACGCGCACCTTCCATCCTTGAAGCCTGGCCCGGCCACCTGCAGCCTGGCTTGGTCTTCTGTAAGTCGCCTTAATTGAACCCCTTGGGGCACGGGAGTTGTCGCGTCCATGGTGGCCAGCAGACAGTCATCGTCCCGCATTCCGGTGGCCCTGCTCCCTTTTTGGCGAGAGGTCGCCAGCCGCGGGGTGGATAACAATAAGGTATTCGAGGAACGCAGGAAGTTCGAGCCCAACAGATGCTGTTTGCATTAAAATTTGACGTGTAAAAACTTGGTTTGTTCATTGTTGCTTCCTTTGCTTTTCTTCTAGCCTAATATATAGGCTTGGTGGGGAGAGTTGAGGGTTGGTGAAATATGATCGAGGGTTCTACTGTATTTTGGCAATGTTTACAGCTTGTAAGGTTTTTAAGCAGTCTATTGTACAGAATTATTCGCAAAAACTAACTAAACGTGCTGCAGAAAGCATTATTTAGGGTATGAGAAACAGACTGAGGGAGTTATACAGTTTACAGATAACATCGCGAGCTAACCGGTTGTTTGATCTGCCTTTCCTGTTTACATGTGATCTGTCATATAATACAGCTTGGTCTCGAGCCTTTTACTAGAAGGTGTTTGAGATGTCTGGAGTAATAAAGTCAATTTGCTTCGGGAATGCCGTGCAGACATTGAAGTCTATTCACAGTGACTTTGAGGTCCCCCCCCCCATGCCCGTAAATATAGACTTCCTAAATATCGTCACTCTGCCAAGGCGGTGGGTCTACCAGCTGAGAGAAACGAACTGTTTTAACGGTATTTTATACAAACTTGAGTCATAAACACGTTTTTCCTGTTCTAAAGAATGCCAACTAACTTCAGAAAACAACCCTTCAACCTTCAGAAGTTGCTATTTTAAAAAATCCACCGCCTTCTCATCCACACCCACGCTGCCTTCAACGTATATGAGCGACTGCTCAGAACCAACATGGCGGCCCGTGAAGCATGGCGGCAGCTTTAGGCAGTTGTAAGCAACCATGATCAAGAATGTCACCACTATAAAACATGGAGACGCGCGCACATAAAGGCTCCCTAACCAGGAGGAGAAATAAACATTTATTGAAACAGCATACTTAGGTTTCCGTGGGTGGAGCGTTTATTCCAGGGCCCCACTGGCCCAAGCAGCTCACTCGGCATGGTCCCAGGTTGCCCATTGGCTTCCCAGCTCCTGCATGGTAAGTCGCACCTCCCACAATCTTTTAAATTTGTATTATGCGATGAGGGGCGAGTTGCCCTCTGCTGATATTTGTCGGCAAGTCCAAGCGATGTGTGGTAGTGCCGGTGTGCCACCGCACCAAGGACAGTGTTCTGCAAATTGGGATAGCCAGATTTTGCTAAGTGTGTGTATGTTGGGAAATGTGTTCATCTGTACTCGTCTCCAATACTTGGATGGCCAGCGGGTGAGTTTAAGGGAGGGGGGGGGTGGCGCTACCTTCTGCAGGGCCAGTCTTTGGCTCCTAAAGATATCTCGCGATAGGTGTCAAGTAATCTGCCTGGGTCGGTATGTCCGCGGCTCGGAAAGTTAATGCTCGAGCCACGCGGTCTGCCCATTCGATTCCTCGTACACCTTCGTGGGTGTGGCACCATATGATGCCGTGGTCTTCTTGGAGGTAGGTTCCCAGCATGCTTAGGATTCTCTTGGGAAGGATGCCTTTCAGAACCAGTCGGCAAGCTTATTGCGTATCTATGAGAACGTGTGCAGACTGTCTCTTGCACTCTACTGCACGGATGTGTAGTGCTATGGCTGCCGCTTCTGCTACGGCCGTGCTTTTTGTACGTATTGTCACCGAAGTGATCGCTTGGCTTCGGTTGGTAACGACTGCAGCAAATGCATTTTGCCTCGTTTGGTATGACCTAAAGTCTGTATACTAAATTACGGGGTCATTTTCTAGCCGTTCTATTGCCGCCGTCCTTGCTTGTCTGCGGCCGGCATTAACATTGGGGTGCATCTTTCTAGAGATAGGGGCGACGTATATATGTTCCCTTTCTTCTCTGGCTTTTTGATGTGTTTTTTCACCGCAGAACTGTGGGAACAAGGGGTAGTGAAGCATATTTAGCAATAGTCTGTCTTGCATCGTCAAGCCGAGTCTTTCTCTCTGCGCGATTACTAAGGCTGCGGCGTGTTCGTCTTATGTGTTATATACACCCAAGCATTCCAAACGCTCTTTGTCAGTGCTGTCTGGGAGGCCCAATGCAGCTTTGCAGGCAATGCGTATGAGTGTAGTGGCCTGGTATGCTTCCAATCTGCGTGTGAGTTGGTACGGGAGAGCGTATGTAATGCAGCTAATGACAAAGGCATGTACCAAATTCCTGGTGTCTTCTTCCGTCATGCTCCTATTACTGCAAGTGACTAGCTTTATGAGTCTGGCTACGCTCCTCTTTGTGCAATTCAGTGTTTTTAGCGTGAACGATGTGCTGCCTGTATCCTCTATCAGCATTCCTAGCACCCTGAGCTGCGATAATTGCTTTATCTGGTTCCCATTTAGCTCCAAATTGAAGGTTAAGGAGCGTGTCCGGCGGGTGTTCTTGGGCCGGATTTGCATGTATTCAGATTTATCTGGCGTGCATGTCATACCTGCCTTCTCACCATATCCCTCAATTTATCAATTGCTTGTTGGAAAGTGTTTGGCGGTCTCCATAAGATGCTTTTGTCGCCCAAGGGTGATGTCATTAGCGTAGATGGCTACTTTAGGTTTTTGTCTTTCTCTAACATTAGAGCTACTATCCACATTACTTTATTGAATAATAGGAGGGACAGTTTAGATCCCTATGGAGTGCCTTTATTTGCTATGTGAATATTCTTGCCTCTGAGAGTGCGCAATATTTTGGATGCCATTCTGTTGCTGAGAAAACTTCAAACGTAGTTATAGGTCATATCCTCACAGCATATTTCTTGTAGGACAACAATTATAGTGTCATGAGATATGTTGTCGAAATCTTGGCGCAGATCCAACGCAAGCAAGATTTTGTTCGTGCTTCAAGAACGTGGGTTTAGGACTTCGTCGCGAAGGAGAAGGAAGACGTCTTGCGACGAAAATCTCTGACAGAAGCCAAACATGCACTTAGGTAGGAGATTGTTGTAAGCTAAGTACCTCCAATGTCGTGTATGAATGACCTTCTCGAAACGTTTACTGAAGCAAGAGGTTAACTATATGGGTCGAATGTTCTGGAGCGAATTAGGTTTTCCAGGCTTTGCGATTGAAAATATTTAAGCCTCCTTCCAATCAGGTGGTATGGATCTTCCTGTCTTCCAAATAGTACTGTTTACCGAATTTGTTACATGCTCTAGTGTTTCGCTAGTTAGGTTCCAATCATGGCATTCGTGATGCGATCCGGTCCAAACGAAGTGTTCGTTTTGAAAGATTATGCTGCCATGTACACTTCTGCGAGTAATATTGGTTCATCAAGGGCAGGGTTTTCTCGATCCATATACGGTGTTATGCAAACTCGACAGATGGCACCGAGACACTCGTGGAGGAGAGCACCATCCGCTGCTCGACGAGCACAGCGTCTCTGAGGGACCCGTCCAGCGTCTTTGACGACTGCCTTCGGTGTCCGTAAAGGACGTGTTAGTGTCTCTGGAAGGAAGGCCAGCAAGGTGGCGAGAGAGCAGTGCCCAGCAGTAGCGACTTCATAACAATATATATGTATTGTCGACTGCTCCATTCTGAGTAATAATCGAGAGGGTGCTTTCGATGTATAGTTGATTCTTTACATTGCGCCGTTCATCAACTGAATCTCATGGCTCAGCCACCTGTGCCTGCCTTCATGGGACATCTGAAGCGCAGGTCTCTCCATCGCGAAACGCCGTCCACGCTACCTGGATCATAGACTCCATGACCCGACCGTTGAGACCAACCGAATCATCTGCAGACGGCGTCAAGACTTCTTCGGCGGTTACAGGGTATAACCTGACAGGATTTTTTTCCACCTTTTATGTAAAAAGGCGCAAATGGTCTTGTCGCTTGGAGACATCACTTATGCTTCTCATGGCACGGATCTCACGCCTAAGAATTTCGAAAGCGAAGCATCTTTAGCGAACTTAGGTGACTTCGAGTGTATCTATCTATCTATCTATCTATCTATCTCTCTATCTATCTATTTATCTATTTATCTATCTATCTATCTATCTATCTATCTGTCTGTCTATCTAGGAAGGTGCCATTCGTGTTGTCGTATGGAAACACCACTTATGCTTCCCATGGCACGGATCTCACACCTAAGACTTTCAATGCGAAGCATTTCTTAGCGAACTTCAGCGACTTTGAGCCTATCTATCTATCTATCTATCTAACTATCTATTTATCTGTCTATCTATCTATCTATCTATCTATCTATCTATCTATATAGCCGCCTACGACATTTAGCGCTCCTGGCCATTTCAATAATGGTATCAATACCAAACGTAGTATGACATAGCAAGACTGTATGAAGAACATATTTGAGTAGTCATGACATTAAATTTATGATATGTAGGCCATGAATGTCATGATTTACATTTTATGTCCCTGCAGCACTTGCGGTGGTTTCGTTCACATGGTATATTGCAAAAGTGGTATGCTATGACATGATTCCAAGTCGAACACAATTGATAGACCGTAAGATGAAAATTATGACATGCGTGTCTTGCAACAACATGACTACATGTCACGCTCATGATGCGCTCACGGCAGTTTTGTTAGCTTCACATAAAGCAAACTCGGTATTACACCACGTGAATGGACGACATAGTTAAATGACATATCGTCACATGATAATCAGGACATGTGTGTCATGTAACATTATAACCACATGCCACACTGATGATGTGCTGACGGCCCTTTCGCTAGCTTCACACAAGCCAACTTTGGTAACGTGACGCCAAAGAATGACGATGGCACGTGACTGGTCCAAACGTGATATTCATGAGATGTGTGTCATGTGAGAGCATGACTACATGCCACAGTCAAGGGGCCCACACATTCCGACATGACGCGGTGGGTGTGCCCGCCGGCGTTGCCCAGCCAGGCGCCGGTCTATACATATACACGCAAACGTGTGCCGCGCGGCGTTGCTTTGACGCATCCGCGTTGCAGTGCGTCCGGCATCCTTCGGTCACGAAAAGAGGGAAATGCAGTGTTGTCTGGATAACGAATTGGCGTAAAATTCAGCATGTCGCATTTCGCGCCGGTTGCCGTCTGGCCGCGCTGACGGACGCTGGTTGTGCCTGGCGTCAGACTATAGAGTGCTCGCGTTTTGCTAACGTAGCGTCGCTGTGCCCAGCATTCGTGCGCGTCAACGCTACATTGGAGTACATTGGGCCCTTCATGATGCGCTCGCGATCGTTTTGCTAGCTTCACATATACCAAATTTGGTGTTACTTGACGTCAATGGGTGACAAAAACGTATCACTGGTGCAAATATGATAATGCTGACAAGCGAGTCATTAACAAAATGACACATTCCACGCTCATAGCGTCCTCGTTGCCGCTTTACTAGCTCCACATATAGTAAATTTGGGATAACTTGACATAAATAGATGATGAATTTGAACAACGCATCCAAACTTGATAATCATGGCACGCAATACTTGTACGGCATCATTTTCCTCCAGCTCGTAACATTGTGCGAATTTTAGAGTTGCATATCAAGCTCCCTCATTCGTGCTTGGCATATCGTCGATTTCCACAGCACGTAGGACCTGCCATTTTTTGATGATGTAAATTTTGACGCTCTGTTTGAATGGGCGCTTTATAGTGTGAGGAGATATTCATGAAGCTATCGCTTCCACAGTTTTTCCACTTTTAGCTGTCTGGGAACCCATAAACAAAGCAGCTACATATTCGTTTTTTTCCGTTCATCTGAAGTGTTAGGTTTTGACAAGAGAAGGCCGCTCTAAGAAAAATGAGACGGGGTCAAAATTTTTTGTTTTGTAGAGAAAATGAATTTAAGACATTGGTCTAGAATTAGCAGCAGCTTCAGTTTCTGCCAGTAAAGTTCACAGTTGTGTTGAATCAGCGGACATCTAGCCCAATGCCCTTTGAAGTCACATCTCTACTACACGAATTCTCCGCTCCCGAAACTACCCCGCCAAGGAGCTCTGTCTTCAATAAACTTTCACGTCATGCTGTGGGATGAGCGAAACTGGCTAACTTCATCCTTCCTTAACAGCTGGTGCGTGTGAGCTAATGCACGTGCAGTTTTCTTAAATATAGCAGCATTGTCATATTTGCGGTATACCACATTTTGCGCAAAATCTTTTCAATGGCATCAGGAAGGCGTTTGCGGTAAGTCGAACAAAACACTAACCATAAATAACTCGTACGAATGTGCATGTGAACTGTACAGCGTACAAATTACCACCCTTGAAGTATTTCCCAAACACTGGCCCTGCAATGGCAACACCTGTAACTTAGACAGGGCGCGAATAAAGCAAGAAATTACCAGGAAGTGGGGCTACCGGTGCTCTGGCAGCCTTTCTTCAGAAACGCAAATAAATCCTACATTTTCAGAGCACTCGCCTCACTCCTTGTCGCGCTCTGTGCACACAGAACCGGGAAATCAGCTCCGTTAAAGTATTGTGGGCATTTAGTATACCAATCTTCTTCATCTGTACATTATCATCATTATCATGTGTTGCTCATGCATCCTCATCGTTGTCACGTAGCATCATCATCTTGGTCCGTTCATCACAGCTGTCAGCTGCCGGTTCTTCGGGCCTAATAAAGGTCTTCCAAACCAAGACTTCATACGTGGTGGAGCGTGCTGTTGGATCCCCCGTCATCCTCTCGACCACTCTACCCGCTGGGGCTACGTTCAGGTCGCCGCTTGGGCCAGGTGTCCGGAAATATTTCGCACCAAGAAGAGGTCGGTGCTACAGCCGTTCCGACTCCGCCACCGCGTGCCGCGCCTTTTCGCGTCATTAACAGCCTCCAGCGTGAGCCCTATCCCTTCGCTAGTATGCGCGGGGAAGATGTGGAGGAATGGCTGGACTTTTTCGAACGTGTCGGCGCTGCTAACCGGTGGGATAACACCTACAAACTCGCTTACGTGTCATTCTACCTCACGGGTGTCGCGAAGACGTGGTTCCTCAACCACTTCATCGACATCCCCGACTGGTCAGCCTTCAAACATCAGCTTCGCCATGTCTTTGGCACACCGGCTGTTCGTTCAGCTCTCGCAAAGAAAGCTCTTGCGACTCGGAAACAGCACATCGGGGAGTCGTATACATCCTACATCGAGGATGTCCTTTCACTTTGCCGCCGGGTTGACGCCCCAATGACAGAGTCAGACAAGGTACGCCAGCTTCTTAAGGGGATTGCACCCGTCGCATTCAATGCCCTGGCAATCCAGAATCCGGCTACCGTTGCTGACGTTGCGACAACCTGTTAGCGCCTCGAAGAACTTGAGTCTATGCGCCTACAATCAGATAGTGACGCGGCCCATATTACGACTTATCCAAACCTACGAGAAACGATAAGGGTGATAATACGCGAAGAATTAGAATCAATGGGATTCACACTACCTTCAGTGTGTACCATTCACCCTTATTCAACGTCATTGCGGGATGTCATCAGGGAGGAGCTTACGTCGATGACCCATATGACCCACTTGCAGCCCATTGTCGATCGTACTCTCCCATCGTTCTCGCATGCCGTCGCCGCACCATCAGGCACCGTCAGCTCGACGTCGCAACCACGAACGTACGCGTCGGTTGCTGCCGCATCTCCCAGAAGCTTTCCCACGAGCTTTGCATCACCATCACCTGAGCCATCATCTGTCCCTCTCACTGCTCTCTCTCCCGGTGCATCTAACACAAGCTACCACCCCCCTTATCGATCGACTCGACCTACGTGCTATTATTGCGGCTATCGTGGTCACATTTCACGCTTTTCCCGCAAGCGCCAGCAAGATGAGCGCCGAGGGTACGACATACGCGAACGAGACTATACCGCAGGAGCCTTGTACCAGGGCCGTCGTTATTCGTCACCGCCTCGTCGGTCTCCATCTTCGCCAGCATCCGGTGAACTGCGCAGTAGTCTTCGATCAACCAGACGCCGTTCACCATCGCCCTACCGTCGCTCCTCTTCTCCTCTTCAGCCTGCTTCTCTCGCTTCTGATCGGCGTCCGGAAAACTAAGCAATGCAGTTTTTGGAGGACAAACTGCATTCCTACACAGTACTCCAATTCCTCCAGGGCGCCCTTACAATATGATTGCAGTCTCAGTTGAGGGAGTGGACGTTGATGCTTTGGTGGACACTGGGGCTGGGTTTTCTATTATTCGTGCTGATTTGTGTACCCGTCTTCGAAAAGTCACGACGCCTTATGATGGACCAACACTGGTTACAGCCCAGGGAACGATGATTCGCCCTTCCGCTCTCTGTACTGCCCAAGTGCTAATCGACGACATTCTTCATCACATACAATTCGCTGTGCTATCCCCGTGCTCCCACGAACTCATTTTAGGCTGGGACTTTCTTTCGTCTGCTTCCGCGGCTATTTGTTGTGCACAACGTGTCGTCCATCTTACTGACACAGACCACTTGCTTAGTAACGAAACCTACAGGCCACTTCGACTCATCGCTGCTGTAGACATCGAGTTACCCCCGAACGAACATCAATTAGTCACAGTTTTGTCCAACGACGTCGACTCTGGTGACATTTTGGTCACTCCATCGCCCCGTTGCCTTAATAA
Source organism: Rhipicephalus microplus (assembly GCF_013339725.1). NCBI lineage: Eukaryota > Metazoa > Arthropoda > Arachnida > Ixodida > Ixodidae > Rhipicephalus > Rhipicephalus microplus. The sequence goes on along the minus strand of NW_023611211.1, from coordinate 65,559 downwards.
AGGCATAGCTCTCGCACCAGGTGTGGCTCGCTTCAACGATGGATCAGCTGTCCTCGCTGCTACGAACACCACACCAGATGAAATTTTACTGCCGCGGGGCACTACTGTCGCCTGCGTTGCCGATCTGGAGCCTGTGTGCCTCGTGCCTCTTACCCCTGCCTCCTCTAAAGGCCATCCTGGAGATCATACTGCTTCCTCGGCCTTTACAGCAGCCATCAACAAGGACTTGACAGACTCGCAGAAGCAGCAGCTGCTTGATTTGTTGCAAAAGCATGCAAACTCTTTTGACGTTCATTCATCCAGCCTGGGTCAGACAACTGCTACAGCACATCGTATTCAGACCGATGGAACATTCATTGTGCATAGTCGTCCGTACCGCGTCTCCCTAGCCGAACGAAAAATTATTGAGGAAAACGTAAATGATATGCTGCAACGGGAGATAATCCGACCCTCAACCAGTCCTTGGTCGTCTCCAGTGGTTCTGGTGCGTAAAAAAGACGGTTCTGTACGATTTTGCGTCGATTACCGTGCACTCAATAAGATCACTAGGAAGGACGTATACCCCATGCCACGTATCGAAGACGCCCTCGATTCTTTACAAGGTGCTGAATTCTTTTCAAGCCTCTACTTGCGTTTCGGCTATTGGCAAATCCCCATGCACGAAGATGACAAAGAAAAAACTGCGTTTGCAACCCCGGACGGCCTATACGAATTCACTGTTATGCCGTTTGGTCTATGCAATGCGCCCGCAACTTTTGTGCGCTTGATTGACACCGTACTGCGTGGCCTGAAATGGAAGACTTGCCTATGTTACCTCGATAACATTGTTGTATTTTCATCGACATTTCCTCAACATCTGCAACGCTTGGACGAGGTCCTGACTTGCCTTGCGGGCGCTGGTCTTCAAATTGACACCAAGAAGTGTCATTTCGCCAGCAGATCTGTCAAGGTCCTCGGTCATGTTTGAGCAAGGACGGAATTCGTCCAGACCCTGAGAAAACTGCTGCGGTGCTTTGCTTCCCTCGCCCTGACAAGCCGAAAGATTTGCGAAGTTTCCTTGGTCACGCCTCTTACTTTCGGCGATTCATACAGAACTTTGCCTCCATAGCCGCACCACTACATAAGCTACTTGCTTCTGGTACGCCCTTTCAGTGGTCTCAGGAATGTGAATCATCTTTCGACAAATTGAAGAGCGCCCTCACAACCGATACTGTACTTTCTCACTTTCACGATGGTGCACCGACCTTCCTCCATACAGACGCTAGCGGCCATGGTTTAGGAGCCGTCTTCCTCCAGCGCGACAACTCTTCGCGAGAGCGAGTCGTTGCGTACGCCAGCCGCGTCCTCTCCGCAGCCGAGAGGAACTGCACGATCACCGAGAAGGAGTGCCTCGCCATCGTTTGGTCAGTGCAGAAATTTCGTCCCTATCTTCATGGCCGCCATTTCACCATCGTGACCAACCACCATGCTTTATGTTGGCTTTCGACACTCAAGAACTTGTCGGGACGCCTCGGCCGCTGGATTCTACGCCTACAAGAGTATGATTTTGACATAGTATACAAGTGTGGCAGAAAGCATAGCGACGCCGATGCTCTCTCTCGCTGCCCACTACCAGCGGCTCCCCTCAGCGGCTCCCCTCCTTTGCACAACACGCCCTCGGAGACCACGTCTACGGCGGTTTCCTCTCTCGCCTCTATAAACCAGCTGCCTTCGGACGACCTGCACGATTTTTCTTCTCGACAGCTGGCTGACCCATACTGTCGACGTATTATAGGCTACCTCACTGGCAGTTCCCGTCCACGTAATGCGAGGCTCCGTCGCCAACTCTCGCAGTTTACGCTGGACAACTCGGTGCTGTACCGCAAAATTTACCATCCTGACGGTCAGCGCTGGGTTCCCGTTCTACCCCGATTGCTTCGGTCCGAAGTCCTCAGAGCACTTCATGACCATCCGACGGCAGGTCACCTTGGTTACCACAAAACCTACGATCGCCTTCGAAGTCGGTTTTATTGGCCAGGTATTACCACTAGTGTAGCTCGGTACGTTGGGTCCTGCACTACCTGTCAATCTAGAAAACTACCCACATCTGCTCCAGCTGGTACACTACAGCCTCTTCCGTGCCCAGCCACACCATTCGAAGTTGTAGGCATCGATCTTTATGGCCCCCTTCCAGTCAGTGCTGCTGGAAACCGATGGATAGTAACAGCCGTTGACCATTTGACACGCTACGCCGAGACGGCATCCGTCATTACCGGTTCAGCTTCTGAAATTGCCAATTTCATCCTCCGAGCCATTATACTGCGTCATGGTGCTCCACGTGTATTGCTCAGTGACCGTCGAAGGGCCTTCCTTTCACAACTAGTGAACGAACTTCTTCGCGCTTCTGGGACAACTCACAAGACTGCCTCTAGTTATCATGCCCAAACTAACGGCCTCACTTAGCGATTCCACCGCACTCTTTCTGACATGATCGCCGCCTACATTCAACCAGACCACAAGAACTGGGATGTAGTCCTACCATTTGTCACTTTCGCCTACAATACGGCTATTCAGCGGACAACCGACTACTCACCATTTTACCTAGTTTATGGACGCTCCCCTACTTCTCTCCTGGACGTCTCTTTCTTTACCTGCCATGTGGATTCATCTCCATCCTCTTCAGAGAAATACGTTTTACGGCTCGCAGAGAGCCACCAACGTGCTCGTATAAACACTGAAGCCCGACAGCAAGACAGAAAGCTGGTTTACGATGAATCCCATCGTGCTGAATCCTTTCAACCTGGAGACGAAGTGCTTCTTTTGACGCCTATTCGCACACCTGGTTTGTGCGACAAATTCCAGCCACGGTTTATCGGGCCGTACACAGTTCTTGAAGAAACTTCACCAGTGAATTATCGCGTGACGCCACTTGTAGCCCCAGCTAATCGCCGTTATCGAACTACTGAGGTCGTCCATGTCTCCCGTATGAAGCCCTTCATGCGACGTTCTTTGTCCCCTTGACTTGCCGCGGCCAGGCTGGCCGCTTTCACGTAGGGGGAATTAGTGTGGGCGATTAGTATGCCAATCCTCTTCATCTGTACATTATCATCATTATCATGTGTTGCTCATGCATCCTCATCGTTGTCACGTAGCATCATCATCTTGGTCCGTTCATCTCAGCTGTCGGCTGCCGGTTCTTCGGGCCTAATAAAGGTCTTCCAAACCAAGACTTCATAGTATTGCCACGTTCCATATCCCAAGTTTTTGTTATCGTCCCAAAATTCTCAGCGCAAACCGCGCCTGCAGTTTTCTAGAAGGTTCCAGTCTGTAGTAGATCATTTCGATAAGATCACGCCCACTGTGTGAACGGTACAGATTGTTCTGGAACCTACGCCACCGCCAGCGATAACGCTAGAACATTCGACGGCAAGAGTATAAATGCCGACGCGCTTCGCCGCTTGTCAGTTGTTGATCGAAGGCCGATGCTCCGTTCGCCGCTATCAGTCCGAGACTGCTATCTGTGCAAGACTGCTGCTGTAATTGGACTTTCCGTTTACCGGGCACCGGTTCGCCCAAATAAACAGTTCAATCCCAACACGAAGTCTCCTGTCTTCGGCCACGTCACGACCCCGTGACATCTGGTGGAGGTGCTGCTTCGTTCATGTACCGGACGCCCCCGTCAAGCCGTGAACCCAGCCCACGTCGCGGAGAAGACACCGACGTCAACCAGGACCAGCGAACAAGCCGCCGACAGCAAGGGCTACCACCGTAGTACGGGCTTCTACCAGACAAGGCGCGGAAGACGAAGGCCATGACCGCGACTGCAGCGACAAGGACAACCGCAGCGTCCCAGCCCACGATGGTCATGCATAAACCCAGGGAACCACCAATTTTCCATGGGTCATCGTTCGAAGACCCGGAGTCCTGGCTAGAAACATACGACCGTGTGGCCGCCCTCAACCACTGGGACCATGACGAAAAGCTGCGTCGTGTGTTCTTCTATTTGGAAGACACCGCAAGGACTTGGCTTGAAAATCGGGAGTCCATGCTCCGAACGTGGGATGTTTTCTGCGGCGCATTCCTGCAAACGTTCGCGAGCGTCGCTCGCAACGAGAGGGCCGCTGCTTTATTAGAGACTCGGGTTCAGCTACCAAATGCAAATGTCGCCATTTTCACAGAAGAAATGACCCGACTATTCCGTCACGCTGACCCAGACATGCCTGAGGAGAAAAAAGTTCGTTTCCTTATGCGAGGGGTCAAACAGGAGCTCTTTGCGGGACCGATGAGAAACCCACCGAAAACCGTCCAAGAATTTGTAGCCGAAGCGACCACTATTGAAAAGACACTGGACATGCGCACTATACAGTATAATCGTCGCCTGACGGCAGACTGCGCTGCTGCTCAAGCCAGTAACTCCGGAGACCTGCGTGAAACGATCCGAGCGATCGTGCGGGAAGAGCTGCGAGCGCTGTTGCCTTCGGCGCAGCCTCAAGTGGATTCAATCGCCGACATCGTGCGAGAAGAAGTTCGGCAATCGCTTCAACTTCCCACGCACCGCTGCCCGAGCCGGAAGCTATGAGCTACGCCGCTGCACTGCACCACAACGCTCCTCCCCGTCCACGCCAAAACGCCGCCCCGTCGCACTTCCGTCGACAGACGCCACCGCTGCCACCACCCCCACCAATGTCATACCGTTCGCCAGCGGCCGAGCGCAGTGCACCAAGGAAGACTGACGCCTGGCGCACTCCTGACCATCGCCCGCTGTGCTACCACTGTGGCGAGGCCGGACACAGATACCGCCGTTGCCAGTACCGACAGATGGGACTGTGTGGCTTCGCCGTCAATGCACCGCGTCCACAGCCAGGAGAACGACCACGTGACATCGCTGACTACCTGACAGCAACTCGGTGGACACCACGAAGCCCTTCGCGTTCGCCGTCGCCCAGCCGCCGCACGTCACCGCACCACTGGCAGTACTCTGGCCCAACGCGGGGCCGGTCTCCTAGCCCGTATCCGGGAAACTAAGGGCAGCAACCGGTGGAGGTGCGGTTGCTGTGCGACGAACTACCGAAGATCCTCCGACGACGACGACGCCGCGACGGAGCTTTCCGAACACAACGCCAACCAGGCAAAGCCCTGTTGGCGAAAGCTCACTTACCGAAGGTGGCCTGACGACGCAACATGGAAGCAGCGGAACAAGCCGACGCAGCCGTGACCCGACGCCACGCCCTAGCTGTAATGTGAGACGGCGAACTAGCGACCTCGACGTTCTTATCGACGGCCACAGTGTGACCGCTCTCGTCGATACTGGAGCCGACTATTCTGTCATCAGTGGGTTGTTCGCCGCGAAGTTAAAGAAAGCTAGGACAGCTTGGAAAGGCCCTGAAATCCACACAGCCGGAGGTCATCTCGTAACACCTGCAGGAATCTGCACAGCGAGAGTCACCATTAACGGCCGTATTTATCCTACAGACTTCGTAGTCCTACAGCGTTGCTCGAGAGATGTCATCCTTGGCATGGACTTCTTATGCCTCCATGGTGCTGTCATCAACCTAAAAACAAAGTCGATAACGTTATCCACAGAAGAAGCACTACCGCCGCGCACGCCGTCAGGACACCATGCCTTGAGTGTGCTGGAAGAACAAGTCACCATTCCGCCTCGCTCAAGCGTCATTATTTCAGTCGGCGCTCCTAAATCACCTGACTTGGAAGGCGTCGTTGAAGGCAGTCGGCATCTGTTGGTCACCCGAAATATTTGCGTCGCAAGAAGAATTGCAGAGCTGCGGGGAGGCAAAGCAACGGTTAAGCTCACGAATTTCAGCAATGAGTACAAACATGTGAACAAAGGAACAACGGTCGCATACATCGAAGAAATTGTCGAAGCCACCAGTGCTTTCGCCCTCGCCGATTCTGCGGAACTTGCTCAGAGGAACCAAGCCCCTCCCATAGCCTTCGACGTCAATCCCAGACTTCCGAACTATAAGCAAGAACAGCTCAAGGCCCTGCTCCTGCAATACGAAGATTGCTTTTCGTCGTCATCGAAAATTCGGCAGACCCCAATCACGAAACATTGCATCATAACCGAAGAAAATGCCAGACCACTCCGTCAGAGTCCGTACAGGGTTTCGATGCGAGAACGTGAGGCCATGAAGAGACAAGTTGATGAAATGCTGCGGGATGACATTATCCAGCCGTCCAAGTGTCCATGGGCATCCCCCGTGGTGTTAGTGAAGAAAAAGGATGGGACCCTACGTTTCTGCGTCGATTATCACCGCCTGAACAAAATCACAAGAAAGGACGTGTATCCCCTCCCACGAATAGACGACGCACTTTATCGGCTCCATAACGCCAAGTACTTTTCGTCAATGGACCTCAAGACTGGCTATTGGCAAATCGAAGTCGACGAAAGAGACCGAGAGAAGAGGGCGTTTATAACACCGGACGGCCTCTTCGAGTTTAAGGTGATGCCCTTCGGCCTTTGCTCAGCGCCTGCAACGTTTCAACGCGTTATTGCTACAGTACTGGCAGGAATAAAGTGGCAGACTTGCCTTGTGTACTTGGACGACGTCGTCGTGTTTTCCTCGAGTTTCGACGAGCATCTTCGGCGCCTTGAAGCTGTACTTGAAGCCATCAGGCTTCCGGACTCACACTGAAGCCAGAAAAGTGCAGATTTGCGTATTAGGAGCTCTTGTTTCTGGGGCACGTTATCAGCAAGTCTGGAGTTCGTCCCGATCTACGGAAAACATCCGCCATCGCCGACTTCCCGCCGCCCAATGACAAGAAAGCCGTGCGCCGATTTCTGGGCCTGTGTGCCTATTATAGGCGGTTCGTGAAAAACTTCGCCCGCATCGCCGATCCGCTCACTAACCTTACCAAGGCCGACGTAGAGTTTAAGTGGGAAACGCCGCAGGAACACGCTTTCCAGGAGCTTTAACATCGCCTCCAGACGCCTCCGTTACTTGCCCATTTCGACGAATTCGCCGAGACAGAAATACATACTGACGCATGCAGCGTAGGTCTTGGCGCCGTTCTTGTGCAGAGGGCTGACGGACTTGAAAGGGTTATTAGTTACGCCAGCCGATCGCTATCCAAAGCAGAAGCAAATTATTCCACAACAGAAAAGGAGTGCCTCGCCATCATCTGGGCTACGTCGAAATTTCGCCCCTACCTCTACGGCAGGCCCTTCAAAGTTGTGAGCGACCACCACGCATTGTGTTGGCTAGCCACCTTGAAGGACCACTCAGGTCGCCTCGCACGATGGAGCCTGAGACTTCAAGATTATGACATTACTGTCATTTACAAGTCCGGCAAAAAACTCTCCGACGCCGACTGTCTCTCTCGTGCGCCTGTCGACCAACCGCTACCCGACGACCCGGATGACGACTAATTCTTAGGAACGATAACTACCGACGACTTCGCTGAACGACAGAGGGCCGACCCGGAACTTAAGGCCCTAATAGAATACCTCGAAGGCAGGACCGCCGAAGTCCCGAAGGTATTCAAGCGCGCACTTGCGTCGTTCTTTCTACGAAACGGTCTTCTACAAAAGAAAAACTTTTGACCGCTTCGAGCTAAGTACCTCCTTGTGGTGCCTTCAGCTCTGCGACCAGAACTCCTGCAAGCCCTTCACGACGATCCGACGGCAGGGCATCTCGGTGTTTCTCGCACGCTCGCGATGATACAAGAAAGTTACTACTGGCCACGTCTTACCACCGACGTCACTCGTTATGTGAGAACATGCCGGGACTGTCAGCGACGCAAGACACCGCCGACAAGGCCAGCGGGACTTCTGCAGCCAATTGATCCACCTTGCCGAACTTTCCAGCAGATTGGTATGGACCTACTGGGGCCGTTCCCGATGTCGGCTTTCGGAAACAAGTAGATCGTGGTAGCTACCGACTACCTCACCCGCTACGCCGAGACAAAAGCCCTGCCAAAAGGCAGTGCATCCGAGGTATCTAAATTCTTCGTCGAAAATATCGTCCTACGTCATGGCGCCCCGGAGGTCCTTATCACCGACAGAGGAACGGCATTCACTGCCGACTTAACTCAAGCAATCTTGGCATACAGCCAAACAAACCACCGCCGGACGATGGCGTACCACCCACTGACCAACGGCCTCACCGAGCGGCTTAACAAGACGATCGCCGACATGCTGTCAATGTACGTCGATGTCGAACACAAGACTTGGGATGCCATTCTTCCGTATGTGACCTTCTCATACAACACGGCGGTGCAGGAGACGACGCAGATATCTCCATACAAATTGGTCTACGGAAGGAGCCCGGCAACGACGCTCGATGCCGTGTTACCCAACGTCACCGACGAAGAAACCCTAGATGTGAGCGAGTACCTTGAACGCGCCGAAGAAGCCCGACAACTTGCGCGTCTCCGTATCAAGAATCAACCGACGACCGACAGCCACCGTTACAACCTTCGACGACGCTTCGTGGAATACCAGCCCGGTGAACGTGTTTGGGTGTGGACGCCGATACGCCGACGTGGACTATGTGAAAAGCTTCTGCGATGGTACTTCGGACCATACAGGGTGGTTTGACGGCTCGGCCCACTTGATTACGAGGTTGTCCCCGACGGCATCACGAACTCTCAACGACGCCGATCGCGACCTGAAGTCGTCCATGTCGCGCGCCTCAAGCCGTTTCATGCGCGTTAACAAACTGAACTAGTGTTTTTTTTGTATTATTGTTGTATCGTAATTTATTCATTGTACTTTCTTGCATTATTATTGTACTTTCATCTTTAGTTAAAGCATCGGGACGATGCCTTTTTTCAGAGGGGGGCAATGCCACGTTCCATTTCCTAAGTTTTTGTTATCGTCCCAAAATTCTCAGCGCAAACCGCGCCTGCAGTTTTCTAGAAAGTTCCGGACTGTAGTAGATCATTTCGATAAGATCACGCCCACTGTGCGAACGGTACAGATTGTTCTGGAACCTACGCCACCGCCAGCGATAACGCTAGAACATTCGACGGCAAGAGTATAAATGCCGACGCGCTTCGCCGCTTGTCAGTTGTTGATCGAAGGCCGACGTTCCGTTCGCCGCTATCAGTCCGAGACTGCTATCTGTGCAAGACTGCTGCTGTAATTGGACTTTCCGTTTACCGGGCACAGGTTCGCCCAAATAAACAGTTCAATCCCAACACGAAGTCTCCTGTCTTTGGCCACGTCACGACCCCGTGACAGTATTGTTGACAACACCATGGAGCATAATTTGATGCGCTTGAAGAATGATGAGGAATGTGATCGTGTGGTTGTCCGGCAGTAGCACCGGCGCCATCTCGTTGTTCGCTATGTCAGCCTTCTGAAGGTGAGTTTTGTTCGTCACGATGCTCGTTGCATCAATAAAAGGATTCAGGTACTTTATTTACGATGTCTAGTCGAGGTGTTGTCTAACTTCAAGTTGGGCTCTCTCACTTGCATAGGTTTTTGTCTGTGATTACCGGAACCAAACGTTAAATCATTCTTGAAGTTCTGTAGCTGCAAGTCTTCCTGCCCTATGAACCTGTGGTTATCTACAGTTGTACATGAAGCGTTTCACCCTTGCTGTGAGTCTTATGGTCAGCTACCAAAAACTGTATCTGTTGATCTCGAACAATGCTTCAGTTGTCAAGCTCTATAGTTCTGGGAGGCTTGTGGCACTCATGTCCTTGCAGCTTGTGCTTCTCCAGCTGCCGAATCTCGATAGTCGGGCTGCCTGGGCCAGCTATCTGGGGTACGTAAAAGCCAGTCGGGTCCCTTCCACCACAGCTGGCTGTTGAAGATGTCGGCCATTGAAAGTCCATGCGTCAGCAGATCAGCTGGGTTTTGTGTACCCAGGCAGCATTGCCATTGAACTGGATCCGCTGCTTGACGTATCTCGTTGAATTTGTTGGAAACAAATTGTTCCCACTTGTTTGCTGAATATCGTAACCAACAAAGCGTCATAGCATTGTCCATATTTACTCTTACACTGTTCACTTCCACCATTTGAGCCCTCCGCGAAAGAAGTTCAAGAATCTAGAAGGTACAACGGCGGCAACTAGTCGCAAACGTGGTAATGTTGTTTTTTTCATTAGAGAAACTCTGCACTTCGGAAATAGAAGGTGGAACTCGATCAACGCTACCACAGAGATTTTCATGTCTGAGATAACCAGTGACACCGTAAGCAGAAGAGCTGGCATCGGCAAATACATGAAGTTGGAAGCTCACCGGCTTGTGAAGTAATAACCTGAGCCCACACCTAGGAAGTGAAAATGGTAGAGATTTTTTCATTTTATTGGACCTTTTTTCCCACTCTGTTCTAAGCGTTTCAGGCATGACTTCATCCCACGCTGCACCATGCCGTTACAATTTCATAAACAGCAATTTTATTCTCATGGTGACTAGTGAGAGCTAACCTAATGAGTAGAAAGGTCGTGCAATCGCCTGGAGGACACATACCTTGGTGTCGTTCCTTTTTTCCAGAGGCCCCAATAGGGATTTCATGTTTAGATTAAGCTTGTCCGCAGTATGTCTCAGTGCGGACCTAGAACTTCCGTAAAGGGGCCGCTGAACCAGAGTTGAATGTAATAACAATGTGTCGTCTGAGCTCGTCATCACGAGTGAACCATTTCTACAATTTCATTCCGGCTTTGCTCAGGATGAGATTCCCTTCTCGGTGAGTGTGAAACACTGTTCTAAGAACTAACTCCTGTGACAAGATCGTCAACATAGAAGTTCTCAGCAAATTGCACTGCTGTTATTCTCAGCCAATAATCAGCTTGATTGAAATGGTATTGGAGTGTTGCAGTCAAAATAAATGGACTTTGTGTAGTTCCAAATGGCACTCATGTCCTTTGATACATCACTATGATTGGTGGGAATTCACCTGAATTGGTGCATTGTGAAATCATAAAAACCGTAAGGCATCACATTCAGATTTCTCGATGCCAATTTGAAAAACTTCATTTTGCAAATCGGCAGTTAGTGCAATATTGTGCAGCCTGAAATTCACCAAAACCTTGAACATGCTGTTGTTGATCTTCGGTTCTTTTCCTTATAAGTCATTGAGAGACGCTGCTTCTCGCGCGTTTGAAGAAGCGTGGAACACTACCCTGAGGCGTGTTGTAGAGTATGACACTCTGATAACCGCATCATGTGGCTTATAGAACATGTCTCTGCAGATTTTACTCTGTTCACTATTTTAGCATGGTCATCCAATTTATACTCTCTGACGGCACTCTCTAATAGTCGAATGAGCTCCACGTTGTTTACAAATTGCCGCAATAAAGCCTGTGGGCATCAAACTGCTCTACTTCAGTTGTCTGCGAGGTCCGTCTTGATGTGCTGCCATGGAAGCGCTACTTAACACCTTCCATTCTCAAAGGAAATTTTCTCTCTGAATTGTGGAACCTCGTTTTCTCGCTCATCGTTCGATGAAGGGTCCAAACTGCTGATGCTGTCTAGGTCGCAGAATCCATGCAGGGCTTCAGACACGATAGCTTCGATGCAACTCGTGCTAAGGACACACTCATGAGCACTGGCTTCCTTGAAAATGCGCTTATCGCATGAAACAGGTCTTTGCAAGGGCCATCCAAGCTTAGTGCTGATCGCCGCTAGTCTTGCAACTTGCTTGTAAGAGCAATCTTCATTTAGTACCAGTTTCAACATTTGACCGGCTCCATTGAGTAGGCTAAAGTTGACTTCTGTCTGTAGGCCAAGAAGTGATACAAAGTCTGGAATAACCTTGCTTTTAGCAACCAGCTTCTGCACGAGTCAGTGCGAAGGCGAAAGTTCACAATGACCGGAAAATACTGGAACCTGTAATGCTTCAATTTTGTGCTTCACGCTGTCAAACTGGGTCATAGATATCATCGTTACTTAGCTGAGTTGCTTGTTTGGTGGGCCACTCAAACCGCCAAACGCTCTAGCGTCTACTTCCCTTTTCACTATCGGCACAAAAAGTTTTCAAGATAAAGCTTGCCTGATGAACGATATTTGACTTCCGTTGCCGTGAACTCCTCTTACAAAACAAGAATATAAAGCTCACCGAAGACAAGGAGAAGAAGACAAGGGGCATGGAAGAACGTTCGTATGAATGAGCAAGTAAAAAAGAAGACTTTTATTTTTCGTTTGCAACGAACGCAACGCTCCTTTTGTGTCGTTTTTGCGACTATGGTGTTGGAACAAGAATGGCCACTCCTCCTTCTCCCAGTGGTCACGGAATACAAGGACGAAGCACCAGCCACAGAGGACGAACAAAGAGGAGGCCTAGTGCAAACCTTCGGGAGCGAGACGGGGCATCACCATCTGAGAGAGCGGAAAAATGCAGACATGGAGAACAACAAAGCCAGTGATGAAGATTCACAGCTGAAATCTGTAAGCGACCAGCCATTTCCTGAATTATTCAAAATGAGCAGGAAATAATTTCCAGGAAAATAAAAACATTGAGGACGCACATAACTCACCTAATGAGCGAAGCAGAAAATAAGCTTCAGGAGAATGAAGACCCTACGGCAATATCGCTGATACCCAGCCAAATCAGTAGCATCGCCGACATGTTGAAGAAAGTTGGCGAACAGATGGAACAATTCATATCACTGGAAAAAGCCGATGCCAGGTTTGCGAGAACTACTAAGTACGAGCTATAGACGATCAGCATTCTGAATAACATCAATGCTTACTTTTGCCGACAAGAACAGCGCGAGCCAGTGAAGGAACCAGTCACTTCTAATGACAATGTCAGAAAATCCCCGCAAGCAAATGCATTAAAGCTACCAAAGATATAATTATTAAAGTTTCAAGGCGACAGGCGGAAGTGGCAGAGATTCTGGCATCAGTTTGAAGCGGCTGTTTTCGTGAGAACAAAAATAAACGAGACGCAAAAGTTCATGTACCTTCTGTCATCACTTGCCGGGAGAGCAGCAGCTACCAAGGAGGGACTTTATTATTCAGACAGCAACTATGTGAAAGGTATTGACACGCTCAAGCAGAGATGCGGGAAAGATGAAGCACTTGTATAAATGCACATGAAAGTGCTAAATTACCTAAGTACAGTAGCAAGCTACAATGACTATTATGGATTGAGAAGACTGTCAAGCAAGGTACAAGTGCACTCACGTGAGCGGGAATCCTTGGAAGTGAATTCGCGTCTTATGCATCGATGCTACTACCAGTATTGAAAAGATGTTTACGTGTGGAGATGAACACGGGCCTATAACCAAAACAAAATAATCGGCCAGTAGGTCTTCAGATCAAGATAAGAGTTCTGCTAAACGGCATGAGGAAACTCTGAAGCGTTTGAGTGCTGAGAGTTGAGTGCGGAGAAGAATAGGTAGAGCGGATAGGAAGCCATAGCAACAAATTTCATAGCAGGCAACCGAAAAGAACGGTTATTTTCAGAGCACCGTGACCAAGTTTTGCATAATCTGTGAGAATATGTCCCAATATTCTGAAGGCAGTAGGAAAAAATGTCATATGAAGAGAAGGAAATGAAGCTGAGAGCATTTAATAGATGCTTATGTAGCACGAGGCCTCACCATACCACCAAAATACGCAAGACAAGCATAAGATGCAAGATATGCGGGAAAAGGCATGCAACGTCTATGTGCTGACAAAAAAACTCATGGCGCATCAGAAAATGCAAGGGTGAACCTGCCAATATACGGATGTAGGGTCAAGTATGTTTTGCAGACTTCAGTGGCAATAGTAGAAGATAGAAACAGGTCGTGCTTTTGTCGTGTTCTGTTGGACCACTGGTAGCCAAAAAGCATTAATCTTTAAGAGCTCGTCAAAAAAGCGTGGTTGTCAAATGAAAGGAAAGGAAAGACTGACCATAGGCTTTTTCGGAGGAGGACAAGAGGAAAAGACTATGTATTCAGTTGAAGTCAAACTTAGAAGCTCATACAGTGGTAAAGAGGTTTTGTTGGAAGCATTCGAGGTTGAAGTTATCTCAAGACAAATGATACTGTTTCTGGCATTGACATTGAATAAAAAAGAAAACAACAAATTAAAGCTGGCTGACGGTTTTCGTAGAAGCACAGGCTACAGACAGACAGACAGACAGACAGACAGATGAACTTTATTAGCGCCCTGGGAAAAAGGTTCGTAAGAACCCGCCGAAGGGTGCACCCGCGACGGGGTCGGCGACCAAAGGTTCCCGATCGCTTCACAGGCTCCCTGGACCGCTCGGAGTTGTTTCGCAGGTTGAAGACTTGCGATACATTCTAAAAAGTCTTGCTTACATGACGCCTCCTTGTTGAAGCGCGCCAGCGGGGGCACCACCACATCAAATGACAGATAGTGGCAAGCAGATCGCATGCCAAGAAGTTAGGAGAAATATCCGTATACAGCGCGATAGTGGCCGATGACGGAAAAGAGCTAGTTTGAAAAATTCGGAGGGCTATCTACTGCCTCCTTGTTAGCTCTCTGTGCAGATCTGAAAAGAATTTCCTACCTAATCGGTAGTGCGAACACAACTCATAAAAGTTGGTCAACGGGTCCCCGTCGGCACCATCGCCACTCCCCTCCCCCTCAGTATGAGGGAGGCTCGTTAGCCCGGGGCGAAAAATGAATGCTCGCGACTGAGCGTGAGCCATTTTGTTGAAGTTGGTGATGCCGGAGAAGGAGGCACCAATGTGAGCGGGAAACCACGTCACTCGATAGGCAATGCTGTGCCCTATTGAGAATTCTGTAAGCAGCCAAAGAGATTTTGTTGGTGTCAAAGGAACGGACTGCCGTCATGGAGTCAGAAAAAATAGCGGACGGATCTTTAGTACTCACCGCTAGAGAGATAGCGACGTCTTCAGCTACCTCGATGGACTTAATCCTCACCGAGGCGGCACTGATGGTGTGGCCGCTCATGTCTACCACTGCGCCCACAAAGCCATTTGGTCCCGGCTGAGATCCGTCTAGAAGAGCGCGTTTTCGTTTCTACTATTTGAATTAGGAGGGCTTTAGCCCTCGCTCTTTTTCTCCGCTAGTATGTACCGCATGCATGTTACGTTATAGTGGATGAACCAATATTGTCGACCTTACAGTGTCTGAAAGATGAACTACTCTCTCTTTAGTCAGAGGAGCGGCGATTCTTGCTCTGGATAGAATGGTCTTACCGTCTCCAGGGCACGAAAATCTGGAAGTCTGGGCAGTGTGCTGCGCTTCGATTAATTTGTCGACCTTATTATGGACACCCAACGCCTCGAGTTGCATGGTAGTCGTTTGAGAATAGAGGCCCAAAAACGTTTTGACAGTTTGTCGAATCAAGACTTCTTAATTGGCCTTTTCGGCAGTAGTCCAAGCGTGCATAGAGGCAAAGTAATTGATGTGACTGAAAAGAAAGGCATGGAATAGCTGAAGGATGTTGTCCTCCTTGTTGCCTCCTTGTGTACCTGAGATCCTTTGAATAAGCTGAACGATGGCAGCAGTGTGCTGTTGCAGCTTCTGTATCGCAGCTACATTCCTGTCGTTTTCTAGAGATGAACATGCCATTGTGCGTATATTGTGTTTGCGGGGCATTTACGTGCTGCTCTTTGTGAACAGTATGTCGATCTCTGGGGTTGGTACCCATTCATTATGGTGTCGCTCCATGCGAGTGGGTCGGTAAACAAGGAGCTTGGTCTTGTTGTGCGACAGCGAGAGCTTCATACGCGAAATGTGTTTCGCAACAGTGCGTACAGCTTCTTAGAGCGTACTGTCGGTGTGGCCCACCGAGCCACCCCGGGACCAAAGAGTGAGGTCGATGGCATAGATGGCAGAGCCGATATCTTTGTTGCTATATAGATCCCTAGCTAGAGGCGTCATACCTATGGTAACATGAAGGGGCGAGATCACTGCTCCTTGAGGAGTGCCCTTGTTTCCTAGATAAAACTTCTTTGATTCCATCTCTCCTAACTCTAGTGATGGTTCTATCCGACAAAAACTATCTTACTAAATTGAAGAAACGCCTACCGAGACCCAGCTTGGAGATGGCTTCGAGGATGTCAGCATAGAGTATGATATCGAACGCGTTTTTGAGATTCAAAACCGAAATGACTCTGGGATCTCTGGTAGATGTGTCGATGACCTGCCGCTTGATAAGAAGCATGGCATCTCTAGTTAAAAAATGTGGGCGAAATGCAACCATGTTAGATGGAGAGAGGTAATTGCGCTGTATGTACTTAAAGACCCCATCATTTATGACTCTTTCGTACATTTTGTTGACACTTGATGTGAGCAAGATCAGTATATTATTTTTTGTTGTGCATTTTTTACCAAGTTTGGGTATCCGTATGACTATAGCGTGCTTCCACTTGTGTGCATATGAGCCATTTTTTAAATGTTTGTTGAATAAATCGATTAGAATGGTGATCAATTCTTCGGCAAAGTTCCTGAGCTTGCAGTTCATGACGAAGTCAGTGCCTGGCGCTGAGGAGCTGTTCAGTTTGGGAAGTGCAGACGACTTCCCATTGTAATATGTCACCGTCCAGCTAGGCGGAATCACTTCCTGTGTGACCGGGTGGTGGCGTGGATGAGGTGGTATGTAGTGGGAGGTAAATTTTGGCTAGATCTTGCATGATCAAATATTAGCTACGATAAATAAGTGCCTGGTGAGCAAGCCTCTTGATGGCCAATCTCTGAGCGACTCGAGTGTCAATAGGTTTCAGAAGCTTTTTAGGCAAGTTCCATTCCCCTCCTACCCTCATCTGACCATCAACCTTGTCACACATTTCGATCCGGCGTTTTTGTTCCAATACTTTAGAGTGTGACGCAATTTCGGCATTGATCTTGGCCAGGCGTTTCCTTAATAATCTGTTCAGTTTGTTAATTACCCAGCGTTTTTTGAGAGACATTTTAGCTTCAAAAAGATGTGCTAAGAGGCTGTCCATCGTTGGAAAATTCTTTTGTGTTTATATCACTTGAGTGGAAGTAGAGATATCGATATCAAAAAAGAGGGTTTCTGTCCACTCTGCTTAGTCACTAAAAGGGGATTTGTCATTTATGGTAGAATGGAAGAGGTCCTAATCAACGATGCGCTGTATTCTGGTGCTTTCGCATTGAGCATGCAGTGTCATTTCAATGATGAGATGGTCGGAACCCAGATCTCCCATGTTTCACCACAATTTTCCGCAATAGGAGACCAGAAAGAGAGAGATCTGGGGTCAACGGTCTCGTTACCGAATGGTCTAATTGAGTAGAGAAGCTGGGGTTTGTTAGTAGTGTGAGATTGAAGTCCTGTATAGCCTTGCATATTGAAGCTCCTTCGGCTGAGTGTTTACCGCAGCCTCACGTGAAGTCAGGCGCGTTAAACTCACCGTCTACTATGAAAGGCATGCTGGCGTCAGTAGCCATCTTTACTGATTCAACCATGAGGCCATAGGACGGCTCGTCTAGTCATTTTGGTGGACTCTATACGTTGAGAATAAGCAATTCACTGCGCATGTGTTTCGCGGTAAAAGTTCTGTGCTGAGATATTCGGCATTATAGCACTTATCTAGTTTTTCGTGATCACTGACTGTGATGCCCTTTTTGACCAAAGTAACGATGCCTCCGCCACCGTTTTTTAGGCTTTTGAAGGACTCGTAAGCACTAAACGTGGCGCCGAACATGAGCATATCTAGTAAAAAACAACCTGTGGCTTTAATGCACACGGTAAAAGGTAGTATACTGATTTCTTCTTTTTGAATCTGTAGCGTTTCCCCTGCCAGACACGAAAGTCGGTGTTGGATACCGTAGCCATGATTAGCAATAACATTTAGCAGAAGACTGACCCTTCCCATTTTTCTGAGGGCACGATGTCTCCTTTTGTACAATCTCCATACATCGGTAGGATCTGATATCAACTGCGATAATTTTGTCGAGAACACCAGAGATTTCGGGAGACCTGTCCTACGTTCAAGATCCGTTAGGCGAGAATAAATAAAACGATTCTGTACCTTGACAATCACCATGGGCCGGATTCACAAAACTAACTTACGAAAATAATTTTGCGCTAGAAAAATTTTGTCGTGTAAGTCGATACAAGAAACTAAAAAAAAACATCGCAAGAAGCCCTAGTTATCACATCAGCTGCTGCAATAAAACGCGCTATGACGGTCCGGGAATATGTCTGCGGTAGTGATGCTGTTGCTATGTTTGTTTACGTCACCGAAAAGCGCTTGTAAGAGAATTCACGAAGCAAACCTTTGCGTAAAAACAGCATGACTAAGAGAAAATCCTAAGAGAGGTCCGGACCACACTTAGTAGCAGTTTGGCTACTTAGGACCTGCCGCCGCGGTGGTATGCTTTGATACCCTGGCTGGTTTGTAGTTAATTGACGTCCATGAGAGGCTTCCTGGTGACAGCTGGTGCATATTTATTTCTTTCGGCGCCTTGAGTTTTGTGTGTTGTTTCTCTTGTACACAGTGGATGGTATTGACAACCACCGTCGTCCAATGAGTTCAAAGTCGAAGTATTTGAAGAATCCTATTGCCCATCAATGGCGTAAAATACGCATGTAAAATTTATAGTTGGATGAAAACCAATGTGCTACGTGAATTGTCGGTGCATTCAAACGCGGCGTGGCATAGGATCTACCTTATTGGTTCTGTTGCTGTGTTGCGCCCCATCTCATGTAAGTAAAAGTACGACTCGAGATCCTTGCCTTGTAGGTTGAAATTATCACCAAAGAGGTTAATGGGAGCACATTCCTTGCGCACTATTGGAAATAAAATTGCGAGGAACTTTTGAGTGAGTGGTTTATAAAGCTTGTGCTCGAGTGTACTTCGACTGGCTCAAAGTGTCCAATGGGTGCGATCTCTGAAGTACAGCTGTAGATACACTTTCGAACCAACTGGAACGGTGCGTACTTTGTAAACCAAAGCGTATAATGGTTGTGTGTGATTACGCATAGAACTACATACAAATCAAGCATTTATACCTTTACTGTTCAGAAACAGATATGGACCGTGATAATATGGCAAGCAGTTAAGATAAAATGACCCTAGTTCAGCCTCAGTCAAAAGCCATCTTAAGTTTGGCATCGTAAGCACGACATCGCACCTACAATGCTGAACTTACGACGGCTGTTGTTACAGGCTGCGCTAACGTGGATGGTCTCGCCCGAGAGTCTACACTCGGTTGGACGAACGAGTGCTCACATGCTACAGCCACCTGCCAAGCTACCCCGACAGTTGCGCCCTTCAATTCACCCACCGCTGGTCTTAGACAAGCCCGACTGGCCCACCTGGTAACCTGGGATCACATCAAGTGCATTCGAGGCAGCCGGCAAGGGATATAAAGGACAGCCACCAGACTCCCCCTTCGGGCACATCGCACCTACGATTCCGAACTTGCGATGGCTGTTGTTACAGGTTAGTTACCTGAAAGGTCCAAATTGTATTTGGAGTAGTAACTATTATTTTTAGTGGTGTCGTGCCCACCCCAGTATGCTGACAAGTTGAAATTTTTGATGTCTTTGTTTACTTGCAAATGTCACACCTTGTCGGCCGTTTTGCTGTTGCTTTCGGGCGATATAGAATCAAATCCTGGCCCCATGACAAAAACCGAAGCAGAATCGTTTGCCCAAGCCTTAGATGCCATCCGCAAACTTGAAGAATACAAGGCTTCTTTGATGGCTGAGTTGAAGACTGCCAAGGAGAAGCAAGTAAAAGCTGACGACAAAAGTAAACTTTTAAGCGATAAAGTGTCGTCTTTGGAAAGGGCCACAGCGTCAAGACGCCCATCTGAAGTTGGGACAGATTCTGATGCTGTACATGTTGTGTCTGAGCAGGTGGCAGCTATTAAGGCCCGCTGTAACGATTCTGAGAACAGAATGCGCCGTTCGAATCTGCTGTTCTTTGGTTTGGATAATTACACTGCAGAGGATTCGGCAAAGTCAGAGAAGAAAATAAACGACTTCTGTGCAGGTAAGCTTAATCTTAAAATGAATGAACAGCAATTAGAACGCGTACATCGGTTGAGAAAATATAGAGGCGATAAGCGAAACACCTATAATTGCCAAACTGACCCTATTTAAGGATAAAGAACGTATTCTGTCATACGCGCACAAACTGAAGGGTACATCAACTTCCATTTGAGAAGATTTCTCGCTGGAAACTCGGCATGCGAGACGAAAACTCATTGAATGTGCGAAAGCGAAAAACAAAGTGTTTAGGCTTTCTGTGGACAAACTGCGCATCGACTCGACAACTTATATTTATGATAGTGCTGGAAGCACAGTTGTTCCGCTGAATAGATAACTCCGGTTCAAAGCATGGGCACTGACTCACATAGCACCAAAGCTTCGTCCTATCTTACCATCATTGTCCTTCCTCACTCCTCTTTTTTATGCTCTCCAAGCATCGAACACTGCTTAGCGAAAACTTCCCCTGAGGTCCGCTGGGCCGGAAAATTGTCTTTAATATCTATTGATTTCCAACTTTCGCGGACACGAAACCAGAGTCTCTCTTTCTCTCTCTTTCTCGTTTTTTTTTTCACACGTGTGTGAACGTCTCTCGGCTTCAAGGCTCGTATACTCGTTCCTTGCGCTGTTTGCTCACTCAAAGAACGCTCGACGAAATATTTGCACCGTGTTTCGTGAAAACCATTTGATTTACTTAGAATACGTATGCCGTAAGCCATTTTTTCGCTGGTATGCAACATGCGAATGAAATTTCAAATGACGTTCCCTCAAATTCCCAAAAACGTCGCCTCATCGTCTGCTTCGATTGCAAATAATTTAAGAATATTTGCGGGATATGATTATGTTCACGTTGGCAAGAGTGGAAAACAACGAATTTCGTTCTGATGCGATTTATTTGTAATGTCTTGTCACGTTACTCTCGACAAACTTGATAAAAATGGGCTCGTTTAGTCGACTACTCAAGCAGCGGCTCAGAGAGATCGTCTTTGTCTTCTTTCACTCTTCGATCTCAGCCAAGCGAACCATGTGGCAATAGTCCCCCCCTTTGAAAGCATCGACTCGATGCTCGTAAATAAAAAAAAATGAAGGTATACACACGCAGATATAGAGAACCAAAAGAGGGAGAGTGCCACTACTCGCAGCGCAAATGAGGAAGTTTCGCCAACGCTTCCGCCAAGCGCAAAAAGAAAAGGCAGAAAAACACAAGAGAACACAAACAGCAGCAGCAACGCAATGTTACGGCATGTCGTAGCACGTCAAACCACAAGGGCTACTGTGTGAAGTAGGGCTTCAGCCAAACGACATGCACGGTTTCGGGCCGAAGCTGTCGACGAGAAGACGCTGCGCCGTCTGGAAATACCTCGTAGGTAAGATCTGTGATTCTTCTAAGAACCTTGTACGGTCCAAAAAAACGGCTTAGGAGTTTTTCGGATAAGCCTGGTCGCCGGACAGGGATCCACACCCACACTCGGTCTTCAGGGTGGTAGGTGACATTTCCATGGCGGAGGTTGTAACTTCGTGCGTCTGCATCTTGTTGGTGACTGGTGTTTATGCGAGCTAACTGACGAGCTTCTTCGGCGTATTGAGTGTATTGCTCAGCACCTTGAGCAAGTGCATTGCTTTGGTAGCACGGAAGCATAGCATCGAGCATGGTTCGCACGTTGCGTCCGTAAACAAGTCGGAAAGGCGGAAATTGCGTTGTTTCTTCCGCGTCCGTATTATAAGCAAACGTGATGTATGGAAAAATCTCGTCCCAGGTTTTATGTTGTACGTCCACGTACATTGACAACATGTCCGCTATGGTCTTGTTAAGCCTCTCTGTCAGTCCATTTGATTGCGGATGATAAGTCGTTGTTTTTCGATGACTTGTGCAGCTCAGTTTAAAAATGTCCTCCATCATTCGTGCTGTAAACGACGTCCCTCTGTCCGTAATCACGCATGACGGGGCACCATGCCGTAGGACGATTTGGTGCACGAAGAACTGCGCGACTTCAGAGGCCGTGCCACGGGGTAACGCTTTTGTTTCAGCATAACGCGTAAGATAATCTGTCCCAACTATAATCCATTTGTTCCCAGAGGACGACAAAGGGAAGGGCCCGAGAAGGTCCATTCCCACGAGGACAAACGGTAACCGTGGTAGTGCGATCGGCTGGAGCAGGCCCGTGGGTCTCACAGGCGGAGTCTTGCGGCGCTGGCACTCACGGCAGCCTTTCACATATCGATGTACACTAGTTGATAGTCGCGGCCAGTAATACTGTTGGCGTACTCGGGCGAGAGTTCGCGAATAGCCCAAATGTCCTGACGTGGGCTCGTCGTGGCACGCAAGGAGAATTTCATCACGCATGTCGGTAGGAACAACGAGTAGGAAGGCTTTGTCGCTACCACGGGCGTTTTTCTTGTAAAGAATGCCTGTTCTTAGACAAAAAGAGGACAGTTCGCGAGCAATGTGTTGAGGGACCTGAGAGTTGCGGCCTTCAAGAGAATCAATGACTGGGCGTAATTCATCGTCTGCCCGCTGCTTTGACATAAATTCGGAGTCACTAACTGCTCCGAGAAAGGCATCTTCATCTTCGGAGCCCCTGACAGCGTTCCCCACAGGTGCTCGAGAAAGCGCGTTGGCGTCTTCGTGTTTGCGCTCTGACCTGTACACAATTGTAATATCGAACTCCTGCAAACGCAAACTCCACCGTGCGAGACGGCCGGATGGATCTCTGAGATTTGCCAGACAGCAGAGCGAGTGGTGGTCAGTCACCACTTTGAAGGAATGACCGTAGAGGTAAGGCCGAAATTTGGTCGTCGCCCATACGACTTCGAGGCATTCTTTTACTGACGTAGAATAGTTGGTCTCAGCTCGAGAAAGAGTACGACTGGCGTAAGCTATCACATGCTCAACGCCGCCATGTCGTTATACAAGGACAGCGCCAAGTCCGGCGTTGCTGGCATCTGTATGAATTTCTGTAGCAGCGTCCTCATCAAAATGGGCAAGAACAGGGGCTGTTTGCATTCTCTGTCGTAACTCTGTGAACGCTGTATCTTGTTCTGCGCCCCAAGTAAAGGGTACGTCATCTCGGGTGAGTCGCGTAAGAGGTTCAGCTATCTTAGAGAAGTTGGCGATAAATCGGCGATAATACGCGCACAAGCCGAGGAAACGGCGTACTGCTCTTTTATCTGATGGGACAGGGAAGGCGGCGACAGCAGAAGTTTTGTCTGGATCAGGTCGCACTCCATCTGCACTAATGACATGTCCCAGAAATTTCAGCTCTTCATAGCCGAAATGGCATTTTTGGGGTTTCAGCGTGAGTTCAGCTGTGCGAATGGCTTCCAGAACCTTTCTCAGACGCTTCAGATGTTCTTCAAAGCTCTCGAAAAAGTTGACCACATCATCGAGGTAGACAAGGCAGCTTTGCCACTTCAAGCCAGCGAGAACTGTGTCCATCATTCTCTGAAAAGTGGCTGGTGCAGAACAGAGGCCGAAGGGAAGAACTCAGAACTCGTATTGTCCGTCTGGAGTCACAAACGCAGTTTTTTCTCGGTCTCGTTCATCCACTTCAATTTGCCAATAGCCACTCTTTAGATCGATGGACGAAAAATACTTCACACGTCGTACCCTGTCGAGGGATTCGTCGACCCGTGGAAGCGGGTAGACGGCCTTTTTTGTGACGCTATTAAGCTTCCTGTAGTCAATACAGAATCGCAGCGTTCCGTCTTTTTTCTTTACTAGAACGACTGGCGAGGACCAAGCGCTGCTGGATGGTTGAATAATCCCGTCATCGAGCATCTCTTTTACCTGTGTCTGAATAGCCTCGCGTTCTTTGGCATAAACGCGATAAGGCTGCTGCCGGATGGGGCGGACGTCCTCGTAGGTAATAATTTGAGGCTTCGTGAGGTGTGTTTGACGGACTTTAGAAGAAGAGGCGAAGCAAGATCTAAACTCTCCTAAAAAGTCGTGAAGTGCAGCCTTTCTCTCGTCTGACAGCGTCGAATTAATGTCGATGTGATCTAGAAATTCCTCATCCTCATGCGTTTCCTCGGACGCGAAGCACTCCGTGACGTCGGCAACAGGTTATCCATAAGCTAGTGTGGTTCCACGGAACAGATTCCGGTGCTCGTAATTGAAGTTCGTAGCTAGTATCGTTGACTGTCAGTCATGGACGCGCACAACACTTCGGGCGGCGCATACACCTTGGAGCAGCAGAAGTGATAAGTTCCTTTCAGCCACCACGTCGCCGTCTTGGAAGTCTTCACAAGTGACTTCGATGGGAACAGTTGCTCGAGGTGGCAGCGTCACACTGTCGTTAGCAACACGCAGCGCAAGTCTATGGCAGTTATCAGCGTCTCGATCTGTTGCGCCTTGAGTCGAGAAGGTCACTGCGCTCACGGAGATTTATGATGGCACCGTATTCCCGAAGGAAGTCTAGGCCGATAATCAGCTGACGCGAACAGTCGGGAAGAACGAGGCAGCTGAGCACAAACGTTGACGCACGAATTTTCACTCTTGCGGTACAGCGACCCAGCGGTGTTACAACGTGTCCTCCAGCTGTTCGAATTCGCGTTCCATTCCACGGCGTGATCACTTTCCTGAGATCTTTTGCTAGCCTCCCGCTGATGATCGAATAGTCTGCACCAGTGTCTACCAATGCACTGACCTGAAGACCGTCAACCAGCACAGGTATGTCGAGTGACACGCGGTAACTAGGTTCAGATGCGGATGTCGGCGTTTCTTTGGCACTGTGATTATTCTCTGACAAAATGCCTTCGGCGTTGCGTGCAAGCATCGATGGCAGGTCTTCCGCACTTTGAGTCCCAGTGACCTTGCCCCCGAAGGCCGCTGCCTTCAGTTTTCCCGACGAGAGCTCGGGGAGCGTTCCCGTGCCGTCACCCCGAAACGTGGCCCAGTGGCTGCGGGTCTTCTCGGAGATGGTGACCGCGATTGCCATCGTGTAAAGGGTGCATGCTGTTGTGCGAGATACTCTTCGATATCCCTTGGCCTTTGACCAATTCGGGGACGAGGGGAATTGACAGAAAATCCGCGCAGGCCAAGTTGCCGGTATGGGCATTCGCGGTAAATGTGACCAGCCTCACCGCAATGATAGCAGAGGGGTCGTCTGTCCGGCGTACGCCAGAGATCAGACTTGCGCGTCGGTGTACGGTGACTATCGATGTCCAAATCAGCGCGCGCTGACTGAATCGCGAATGACGGCATCATTTTCTGGATCGGGACGTATGGCATTGTCTGGATCGGGACGTGTGGCACTGTCTGGATCGGGACGTGTGGAACTGGCTGGATTGGGACTCCTTGACCCGAAAGAGGAATGGCAGATCGCAAGGCTTCCGCGTACGTACGACGGCGACTGTCAGTAGACACAGGAGCCGTTCCGGATCAACCAACGTGGGCGGAAAACGATGGGCGTGCAGCACCTGCTGGGCCTCGTCGCGGCTGACACTGGTCATAGAACCAACATTGATTTGCCTTGTCCCATACATCTTTTCCATTTCTTTCCGGACGACAGATCGAATGATCTCGCGAATCCATTCAGGGCTCTTGCTCCCTGGGGTGGCGAAAATTTCGGGAGTTGAGGCAGCATTCACTTGATGGTCAAACTAGGCAGACCGTTGGTGCAGTACTCGCTCCATTGTTGCCGCTTCAGTAAGGAACTCAGCAACACTTTTGGGGGGACTACGCACCAAACCAGCAAAAAGTTGTTCCTTCACGCCACGCATGAGGTGGTGCAACTTTTTTCTTCTGCCATAGCAGGATCCGCTCGCTTGAAATGCCGTGTCATGTCCTCGACGTACAACGAGACGGTCTCGTTGGGCATCTGGATGCGTTATTGTAGTGCACGCTCCGCCCGTTCGCGGCGGTCGGGACTCCTGTAGGTCTCCAAGAGGCGACGCTGGAACTCGCGCCAAGATGTCAGAACATCATCCCTGTTCAAAAACCACGTCTTGGCACCGTCTTTTAGGCAAGTGTACACGTTCCGGAGCTTCGCGGCATCATCCCAGTATTTGATCGCTGCGACACGTTCGAACTCACTCAGCCAGTCGTCAACATCTTCATGCTGCTCTCCGTGAAAAGGGCTAGGCATGAGCGGGTTCTGGACGGTGCAGTAGATCGGCGTGGAAGGTGTCGGAGCTTGCATGGGATCTTGTGTCGAAGTGTTAGTCGCTGCGTCAGTGGTTGGTGTCTCAGGCGGTAGGCCTCGTTGGCGGCGGCTTACTCTATGAACAGGAGTGCCCACGGGTGCAGGGTTTGTGTTCCGGCTGCTGGACGGGGTCTTGGGCATCGGGTGGATTGCGAGACGTTGCACCCAGCAACTCCACCAGTCTTGTCACGTTACTCTCGACACCCTTGATAAAAATGGGCTTGTTTAGCCGACTACTCAAGCAGCGGCTCAGAGAGATCGTCTTTGTCTTCTTTCACTCTTCGATCCCACCGAAGCAAACCATGTTGCAGTATTATGGTGCGGAAGTAGTGAATGCTGCCTTGACGGCTTCATTCACTCAACAGATAGAAAAGATTAATTTCACCATATAAGTGAGGTATGCTGAAAATAGTGTCATTTGAGTGCAATTCATCCGGCTACAAATGTTGAAAATATTCTTAGTTGTTCGCAGTTCTGTTGAACAGCGAGAAAATATATTTGACTTTTTTGTACTTGATAGTTATGTATTCTTTCATTTATGCCCTGTACTCCAGTGTCTTACTAGTTATTGCTTGAATGTATTGTTTGCATCCCACTCCTGCATGGGCCCGTGTAGGGCCTGCAGTATCCGTAAATAAAATAAATAAATTATAAATACACCACGCATCCAAGCCTGAAAGGTCTTGATTTAGTTTCTGTGTCAGAGATTGGAGGCATTTATCAGTGTTCACAATTGTTGTGTCATCTGCATACAATAAGCATTTTGAGCTGGCAAGGCAAGATGGCAAATCAATTATGTAAATATTGAAAACAAGTGGGCCGAGAATAGAACCTTGAGGTACTCCTATATTTGTTACTTTAGGTATAGAATTATGACCTGACAGACTGACAACTTGGCTTCTATTGGTAGGTAGTTTTTATTATAGAAAGTGCTGGACCAGTTACGCCCATTGCTTCAAGCTTCATAAAAAGAATGTGTTGGTTGATAGTGTCGAATGCTTTGGTGAAATCTAGAAAAACGGAACGTGCGTAGTAGCCTCCATCGATTGCTTTCTTCAACATTTAAGTTAAAGATAACAAAGTGAGGTCGGTGCAATATGCTTCACGAAAACCACAATGGGAAAGAGATAAAATCTGAAACTTATTGAGGTATTTCGCAAAACGAATTAACGAGGCAACTTGGGCCTGTAACTCGCGGAATTCAATTTGTTTCCAGGTGGAAGTGGAAGGGGCACTCGGTTTGGGTAGGGGGATCATGGAGGGTGGGGACGAGAGGCTTTCCCGCCCGAGCCATTCAGTTGGGGTCCCTGCCGAACGCGGGTGGCCCACGATGAATCCTCCTGGCCAGCAGATTTTTGTCCTGGTGACGGCGGGTTTAGTTTGGGTGGGTCGGCCGAACCCTGCCCCGTAGTAGGCCCCTTGGCTTGAGATCCGTCCGAAGTTGGGCCTCACCGGGAAGGCCCGAGAGTAGCTGCGCCAGGGTGCTGGGACGGAACAGGGTTGGTGGTAGAGGGCTGAGCCTCTTGTGGCGGTGCCCGAGAGCCCGGCTTCCATGGCTTCCGTGGGCGCCGACGTTTTTTCTTCTTGGGGCCGGCTTCACCTTCCGGTGGAGCATTGTGCGGATTGTGTGGCGGTGCAGAGACAGGCAGAAGACCGCAAAATAACGCTGGTCAACCAAGCGACGCCACTCGCGTGCACGGGGGCTGGGCTTGTTCGGGCACGTCATCCGCACGTCACCTCTTGGTCGGATGCCGGGGAGGGTGGGGAAGAGATTTGGCTTGCGAAAGCTACGCGGAAGAGCGGGTGGGGGGTTTCGAGCTCGCCTCCTCTCACCCTCGTTTCGCGCCACTTCAAAAAACCTGTTTTCTCCGCTCGTAATGAACCGATTAAAAAACATTTGTGGCAAAACTTTCCTCATCGGACACCCAACAACTTCCACTGTTTAACAAAAATTCAGCGTAGGACCTGGTGAGTGGCCCTTGATTACATAAGAAAGGAGAGGACAAGGACTTGAAGAACAACATGCCGATCAGCTAGCTCTCTGTAGTATACAAACAATTTGCAAAGGTAATTGCTGCAGAGTTAAGAAACATTGGAATTCAGTCAACCAAAGGAACAAGCAGGATTTTGAACAGGCTACTCAATAATCAACCACATTCATACTATGAATCAGGTAATAGAGAAATGCTCAAAATATAACAAACCACTATACATAGCCTTCATAATTTACAAAAAGGCATTTGATTCAGTAGAAATATCAGCAGTCATGCAGACACTGCGGGATCGGGGTGTTGATGAAGCGTGTATAAACATCCTGGAGGAAATCTACAGGGGATCTACTGCTACCATAGTACTTCATAAAGAAAGCAACAGAATACCGATCAAGATCACAGCGTCACAGCGTTCTTACAGGAGGTCTTCAAAGGCCTAGAATGGGAAGAGCTATGGAGATGGTTAAATTTGGAAGTAGAAACAAAGCGCAGACCGTAAGAAAGTGCTTGAGTGCTACCTCTTGTTAAGTCCTTGGAATGTAAGCTAGATGGCAGTGGTTCTATCTGCTAAGTATATGATGAAGATATGCAAGACGGCGGTACTTACAGTATTCACGATCAGAGTTATTCGATCATATGACTTAAAAACTCCCCATAGGCTTCATGTATCAAAATTCGAACAAGGCATTGGCCAAAATGGTGGAAGTGAGTAGACTCTAGCGCAAGTATTTGACAACAAAACTAACTATAACACGCAATATTTTATATTTTTGCGTTTAGCAAGTTTGTGAGCGCCGCCACATTTTGCCAAGCAGAATGGCAGCGCCTAGAACCATTTCTCAGGTGAGTTTGTGCCTAAGGGTGCTGAACATGCTTCTTTTATGAGTAGTGGAGACAGTGGAGACGTGATAAAGAAAAAAGGAACTGCTTGTTCTCTTGGTGATCTTTCCTTTTTCATGTTTTCCGCATTGCGATAGAAGTAACGTGGCTAAATGTGGCGTGTTCGTGTGGTACACAGGTAGCACGGCGTAAATGTATGGTGCAGCGAAGTCGGTAGTTTATCAGATTCATGTGGAGAGCCCGCGATATTTACACTTCGGCAAAATAGTCAGCGACAAGGCGTGACACCAGCGGGATGCAGCGTTCACCCAGGTGGATTCAACCTGTAAGTCTGTCAACGGCAGCAGACGACGTTGCCCGAGTAGCAAACGCCGGTGTATATAGAAAGACTCCACGAACATCGCACCTCAAAAGAAAAGGACGCTTGCAGTGCTAGTTGCAAGTAAGTGCAATGTTCAATGTTCCCACTTTCTTGTCATTGGGTTTTCATAATTATTAGTTATCCAAGCCAGTGTCTCAATAATTTCGCGATTAGTGAAATTTGACCACTGCGTGCAAGAAAAATCGGCCAATTCGCGGTAATTACTGATCGGTACTGTTGTGCTTTGATTTGTATTCTACCGCATCTGTGTCTTGTTTGTGCTACCATCGCTCACGTCGTGTTAGTGAGACACATTATAAACCGCAGAGCGGCACAGGTAAAAGATTCGTCAAACTTCGTGAGCAATCAATCTCAAGTGCACATTTTCGAACGAGCAAACGAGGAGTAATAGAAATAATCAGTGCGCAACGTTAAAACCATTCTAACACGAAAAAAGCACCACTTTAAACAAAATAAAACTTGACTCTTTGACCCAGCTTTGATTACGCCTTTGCAGAGCAAAAACAGCTGACAGTGGCGGCAGGCGCGTGCAAGCCAAGGCCATCTATGGAGGCGACGACGCTAGTGCTGCGTGCGGCATTGAGCAGCCTAAAAAAAAACACGCACAAGTGGCGACGCAGCGTTTTGCGTGGTCACTCCTAGATGGCGGGCTGATCTACTTATTGCCGCTAGGTCGGCCAATGGTGTGTCCAAGTTTCAGAACTCAGTTTCGCCACTCATATGATTGAATAACTCTGGTTCACTATATGGACGGATTTAAGGACGTATGGATGAACGCATGCATGAACGGATGCACGGGCGGACGCAGGGACGCACGCACATATGAACGCGGGGACGGACGCGCGCTTGGAAGCACAGACAGATGGACGCATGAATAGAAAGCTGCACGCATAAACGCACGCACGAACGGACGCACAGAGGTTTGCACCGATGGACGTACGGACGGACGCTCCGCCTACTCTTTATCATGCACTCCGGGGATATGCTGTGGCTTTCCTGACATTCTGCAGCAAATTTTTGGTCGCAAGAAACATTTTTTTGTCGCGAGAAACGCTATATGCGCTTTCATATATCAGCTATCGTGCCCAGTTTAAAAGTAAAATACCACGAGATAAAAACAAAACAAAATTGGGATACTATTAGGTAAAAAAAAAGGAAAAAAACGCGCGCACGCCACGTCGCGCTATAGGTTTGTTAAGCCTCCATGTCGCAGCACCCCCTACTACACTGCGGCCAGCGCATGTGTTAATGGCAAACATTATCTGGACGTGCTATACTTCGCTGCGGGCGAAGTGTCCACACGTTAATTATTTTAAATATGAAGCATTTCTTAGCGAAGTTCGGTGACTTTTAGCGTATCTATCTATCTATCTATCTATCTATCTATCTATCTATCTATCTATCTATCTATCTATCTATCTATCTATCTATCCATCTATCTATCTATCTATCTATTTATTTATCTATCTATCTATCTATCTATCTATCTATCTATTCATCCATCTATCTATCTATTTATCAATCCTTTTTTTCTATCTATCTATCTATATCTAACTATCTACCTATCTATCTATCTATCTATCTATCTATCTCTCTATCTATCTATCTCTCTATCTATCTATCTGCCTACGACTTTTAGCTCTCCTGACCGTTTAAATAATGGTATCGATACCAAACTTGGTATGCTTTAACATTACTGTATGGGTATCATACTTCACTAGTCCTAACATGAAAATTATGACATGGATGTCATGAATGTCATAATTTAGACGTCCTGGTCCTGCACCCCTTATTGTAGTCTCGTTCACATGCCATGTTGCAAAACTGAAATTGTTTGACATGATTGCATGGGAAACACAAGTGACAGACCTTAACATGAAAATCATAATATGCGTGCATTGATTTACATGACTACATGCCACGCTCTTCATACACTCGCAGCCGTTTCGCTAGTGTCACATATACCAAATTTGGTATAACGGTACATGAATGAATGACGAAGGTATGCGACTCGTGCAAACGTGATAATCATGAGATGCGTGTCATGTAACAACATGACTACATGTCACGCTAATGATGCGCTGGCGGCTGTTTCACTAGCTTCACGTATAACTAATTTAATATTACGGGAAGCGAATGGATGACGAAGATATGATACTGGTGCAAACATGATAAACATGAGATGCGTGTCAGGTAACATCATGACCACATGTTATGCTAATGATGCACTCGCGGGCGTTTCTCTAGCTCCATATGTATCAAACTCGCTATTACGCGACGCGAACGGATGACATACGTAAATGACACATCGAAACATGATAATTACGATATGCGTGCCATGTAACAAAATGACTACATGTCACACTCGTGATGCGCTCGCGGCCGTTTCGCTACCTTCACATATGCCAAATTTGGTATTACGTGATACCTATGGATGACAAAGGTACGTGACTGGTGCAAACGAATTGACCATGAAATGCGTGACATGTCAGAGCATGACTACATGCCACAGTCAAGGCACCCATACATTTCGACATGACGCGACGCGCGTGCTCACCGGCGTTCATTTCGACGCGTAACGCCAGCGTTGCCGCGCCGGGTGCCGGTCCTGCCATATACTCGGAGGCGCGTGCCGCACTGCGTTGCTTTGCCGCATGTGCGTTTCAGCGCATCTGGCGTCCCTCCATAATGGAGAGAACGAGACGCTGTGTTGTCTGGGCAGCGCATCGGCATAGATTAATGTTACTCTATTGCATCGGTACGAAAGCACCAGTTGCCGTCGGGCTCCGCCGATGGACGCTGGTCGTGCCTTGCGTCAGACTATAGAGTGCTCAAGTTTTGTCAAAGTGGCGTCGCTGTGCCCAGCGTGCGCGCGCGTCAACGCTACATCACTTCATGGTTTGCTCGCGACCATTTTGCTAGCTCCGCATATACCAAATTTGTTGTTACTTGACGTCACTCGATGATGAAATATATGACTGGTGCAAACTTGATAATCCTGACACGCGTATCTTGAAAGAACATGACAACATGCCACGCTCATAGCGTGCTCGCAGTGTATTCGCTAGCTCCACATGTACTGAATTTGATACCACGTGACGGGAATAGATGACGAATCAAGCGACACATCCAATAATGATAATCATGACACGGAAGTTATGTACGACATCATTTACTTCAACGCCATAACATTGTGCTGAATTTAAAGTCACATATCAACACTTCTCTTTCATGCGGAGCATGAATGTGAAATGTTGCAGATATTGCAACATTGCTCATTGCAAATGTATACAACAAATGTTGCAGAAATTGGCAGATCCCACGCAGAGTTGGATCTGCCAATTTTTTCTTACAACGTAATCAGGGTCAATGCAAGAACAGTTATCTGGACGTGTTGATTTGGTTAAACGCCCTTTTCATGGGCAATAACATACGCAAGTACCATGGCTGCAGCATTAAATGCTTACATTCAATTGTCTGTTAATCTTGGCGCTTCCGAAAACGCGCGGATCGTGTTCTCTAGAGTGTAATGAGCACAATATTTCCAGATTTATCAGAAGCCTCATAGCCTAGGGGCCACACTCCCCAGCTCAAAATTCTCATCTATAACGTGTTGTGCTGAAAACAAATGGTTGAAATAGAATATATTGTACATCAGTGAAAAGCTTCAGCAAATTCTAACCAACGCTTTCCCCGAATAATTGATGGCAATGAATGTGCTGAGAACTGAGAAGGCTATGAGAAGATTGCAGTTAATCCATACTTAATCGTAATATTTGAAACACGGGCCAAAATAAAAATTAGCGGCTTCTATGACACGTACTAACAATACCTTAGTAACCCTACTACAATGTTTTATGCGTTCTGTAAGTGACAGCAAATAAGGTTGATGAAGTAGACCAATCAGTTCCATTGCACTTTGTATAAATGTATGAGGGCTAAGAAGTTATTTATTACTTTGGCCGGCTATTGTGCCGCCCTCGGTTATCGTAGTGGACTTATGATTGGTCTGGTTGCGGCAACTGGTGCAGCCATGCGTTACAGGTTATTGAATACATAGCGTAGGTGTTTTAGCTTCGATGTTTCCGGTGTCTATGAACTGAGTTTTTTTAAAACGCCCAATTGTGTACCGATTGGGAAGTATGAAACATTAAAAGAAGAGCTGAAATAAGTAGAATACAATAATAAAAAAAAACTTACTGCCCTCGAAATCTTGAAAACAAAACTCATGTAATTGTTGTACAAAAACATGGCTGATGCCTCCATCATGGGAATCGGCACAACACGAATGTGCACCTTGTCCTAATGTAGGTAGTTGAATGGTTAGCATGTATTGATATATGAGAAATTGTGCCATGGTGTATTGGTGTTTGCCTGCTCTAGCTCCAAATTTCAAATTTGCAGCCGCCCCGCCGTGTTGGTCTAGTGGCTAAGGTACTCGGTTGCTGACCCCCAGGTCGCGAAATTGAATCCTGGCTGCGGCGGCTACATTTCCGATGGAGGCAAAAATGTTGTAGGCCCGTGTGGTAAGATTTAGGTGCACGTTAAATAACCCCAGGTTGTCTCAAACATATGGCTCAAACATCGAGTGTGGTTGCTGTGGTGACTGTCTCATTTTACAAGGATTACATGTGTAACCTTGTAATACGGGCTTCACCTAGGAATCACTTTAATTGTAAGTAAACACCATTTACTGAAGTTGGCGTACGTAGAGTAATCCAGGGCAACCACGCTTTGAAACACAAGCGCTACAAATCAACGCACTGCTTCTGGTGTAGGTATAGCCTTTGTTACAGCTGACATCATCGCACAACGGTAAAAAAAAAACCTCGTTATCGATGGGATATGAGGATGCTAGCGTTTTTCAGAGCCTGCGACATTGCTACAAATTTTATGGTCATTTTGTACCGCTTCATTCATTACTAACCCAGACCATAGTCATATATATGTATTTATTATTAAATATATGTACGTGTGTGTGTGAGAAGTATATCTCAAAGCTCATCTCACGTGCACAGTCAGCGGCAGCATTTTAAATGGACGACATGGCTGAATTCGCTACCTCCGTATAGAGAAGCGAAAGCAAAAGAGAACAACAATACGGGTGTTTTTCTTGTACTGTCCCCAATACGCGTGTATGGCCATGCACCACAAAAAATCATGCGTGGAGCATATAACTTCAAAAATGCTTGCTGCTGCAGGAATGACAGTAACATTTGTTCTGTAGACGCCCCTGCCAGTTGTCAAGAGTATTTCACATTTGGCTTCTACCCCCGCATTCCGACCTTCCAACTTCGCACGACTTCGCAGACGCCTCTTCGATGCGTTACCGAGCCTGTCACATCCTTGAATTTAAGCTACACTAGTGCTAATTTTAAGGCGCCACGTTTTGTATAAACCGAAACGTGCAAGTTCATGACTGGGTGCGCCGTTGTCTGCTGTGTCAACATTCTTAAATTATGTGCCACCCCATCTCCCCTGCGAAGTGCCTCCTGCCACTGGACACGCGTTCTAACATTGTGCACTGAAATCACAGTATCGAATCTGGCTGCGGTGGCTGAAATATTGATGTAGGCGAAAATGCTTGAGGCCCAAGCGCATAGACTTAGGTGCGTGTTAAACAACCCCAGATGGGCGAAATTTCTGGAGCCCTCTACAACTTCGGTCATAATCACATGGTGGTTTTAGGACGTTAAACACCGACAACTATTATTAGTCAATGTTGTCATAACAATGGCATTTTGTACAAATCACTGTGCAGACGTTTATGATAACTGCAGTTTCAGCCGGATTGGTATCAAGAGTTCACAAAGTGTACTGAACAAGCACTATTTTAAAATTAGTGCTGTATGGGATCGTATTGTACCAAATTCTTGCGATTTTTTTTCAAGGGGGCCTTAAGCATTTGGTACGATAAGTGTATACGTGAAGTGCATTTATAATAAATATGTAAGATAGAGAAAGAAAAGAGGCACTGCTGTGTGGTATAACACCTGCTTGCCACGCGAACGACCGGTTTAGATCATCTGTCAGACCAGGAAATTTATATTGTTTATTTTATTGGCATCATTCTCGTTTTCTCTATACCACATGAGATGATTTTTTGCTCACAACCAATGACATCCACGCCAACACCGATGCGGTCATTTCTGCAAAACGAGTTCTTTATCACTGTCGCGTTTATACTTCTGATCAAATTGGTCGTGTGATATTTCTAGTAAGGCCAAGACTTTGCCGGTATACGATGTCACACGTCACTACAAGCTCGTCAGTTTTAAGAACAGATTGAAGAAAGTAGATACTCACCTCCTCAGGAAAAAGGTAAGGGCTATGAAGCATACGGTGAAGTTCATTTTCAACAGCTTTTCTTCTGAAACTTGCTCAAAAAGGAAATGATTTGGTCAACTGCGTTAATAATAAAGACTTAAGTTAGTTGTTTTTGGTGAATGTAGTACGGGAGGCCCCATTACAAAATGTCGTGTGCTCATCGAGCGTCAATTACATTTATGCTCATTTGTTATCAGTAAATGAAGATAAGCATCCTTATACAGTTCAACAGGACACATAGAAAATGATATACTTTAACAAAAAGACACCACATCAAATACCGCCTTGCGAAGCATTTCACATGAATTGTGTTAATGGATTTTCTCGTGAATAAGTGGGGGTATTTACCGAGATGTGAAGTATGGCAAGAAATTGAGATGATGAACATTTTGTTTCCGAAGACTAGTACAGCCGAGAATTTAATTTGTTGGGCACACATTCGAAAAAATATTAGCACAAAACAAGCGCTTCTAGATGTTTAAAGAAAAAATTAAATTGACAAATTCCTTTTTGTGGAAGCTTTAAAGAGTGCTTATTTATGCCCAAAACATGTATCTTACTAGCTCGATGATGTTTTGTCGTACCCTGGACAAAGGAATAACAACTAAGGCAGGAGAACAGATATACCAAAGAAAAACAAAACATTTAATAATTTTCAAAAGGAAGGTATTCGCCTTTGAAGTTCCCAACTCGCGTTAAACTGGCTCCATCAATTTCATTTATCATACATAAAAACTTCCATTGCTGGTGGCTGTGTTTGTACGCACTACACAAATTTTCACTGGCACTTATAAAAAACTCTTTCATAACCATCAGTTTCACGCATTCATTATGGGCATATTAACCTTCATAGTTACTTCTAGAGCCAACTGTTTATGACGGATCCCCTTCAACATATTTATCTTCATCGTTCATTATCGCCACCATCAGCGTGGTAATGCTGATAAGAACGTTTGATTAAGGCCTTCAGCGTTTCAGCGTTCAAGGAATCTAAACTCTACCAAAGCTCTGCGTAAACGCCTTGATGATCGACGTCATCATAGTCATCGTCCTTGATCATTCAAAGCCGTATTTTAGACAAGTGGCTGTTGCACTACATGGGCTTCTGTCGCAGATCATCACCTTACGAGCGTGAAATAGTGACTAACGTGGGCTTTCATGGTGCCTGTAAGCGACTACTTCAGATGTTTCTGACTAAACTCTTATAAAAGGTTCATTTTGATATCGCAGCTATTATTAGCACTATTTAGCCACTGGTTTGGTGCAGAGATAGTTTCAAACTGTGTAACGTTACCAAAGAACATTGATCTTCAGGACTCGGTGGGGTCAAGCTAGGCCTCTAGCTCAGCCAAATTCAAACAGTTCAAGCAACCGGTACCCACAATAAAAAGGGGACGTACCGCTCAGCACATGTCGCCACTTTGACACGGCGGGAGTCATTGACAAATTCGAAAACTCACGGAGCATATGGGACGCGGCTTCTCTTCTGTTCATAGTTTTTTCTACGTGATTCCACCTAGCCATTGTTCATTTTGCTCTGTTAGCGACCTTCCTACCAGTTCCTACTCTACCATTTGCTGCATAGTCTAAAACAAACACAGGAACATGTTGACTAGCCTCCCCATAATTGCTTCAGCATGCCACCAAAAAAAAACTAGACTGCTCTTCGCGCCGCGTGTAGCGGGAAAAAGTATTGCTAGATGAAGTCCAAATATTGCCGTTTTTCGAGCCGTCATGCAAAAAATAATATTTATTATTTTTTTGTGTTTCACATGCAACTCACAGAAGTAATTTCTTTACAGTTGTTTGCCTATATGTAAAAATTGAAGATGCCTGTTATAAAATTATATTTTCCTTGGCAATTTCTTGCACATGCAATGCACTTTTCATAGAATAAATAGCCAGCCTTTAAGCATCATTATTCATAAGTTCATATTTATGTTCAGATACTAATCTTTATTCTCCGCAGCAGCATGTCGGAAAAATTGGGGGATCCTTAAGCTTCGCCTTTTAGAGTTGAAAGAGACAGCCTTATCTTCTCGCTAGTGGGTACTTTAACCACCTAATGCACACTTTTATTCTATCATGGTAATCAAAAGTTTATCTTGTGGATTACTACGTTGTATTTATTGAAGCTAAAAGTGGGTGGTGTCAGTGAAGCTTTTCTATGTGGCTGCATTCTGTATAATGGGAGCATGCTTTGAACCATCAGTAATTTTTACGCGTGCAGTCTTACCGAACTTTACATGCATGCACTACGTGCCCTTAATAAAACGGGCGCACTCACGTGTGCGCTTTTGTAGAGGGTGGCCGGCTTTGACTATGAGGTGACTATGGCGATCCCATGCTTTGACACCCGATGGAATTGTACGCTTGTACCACGAATTATTAGAGCGAGATTAGATGTTGTAATGTGAAGGATGTACACATGACGCGTGCGGTTCGAAAACATGAAAGTTACTTTCACTGCATTTCCAAGCGGAAGAAATTATTTTCGCTATATTTGTAAGTATATACGTAATTGGAATTCGTAACAAATGCCATGTAAGAATGAAAACAAAGCAGACGCGCAGCTGAGTCGTAGAACACCTGCTTGCCACGGAAATGAACCGACTTCGATCCTCACTCGCACACGGAATATTTTATAATTTGTTTTATTTTCAGTTAGTACTGTAGCAGCATCGCGTTTCGGTAAGATGCAGTCATAACTACACCCGCCTTGAGGCCTACAGCACTCCGGCGCTTAAGATGCAGGTGCTGCGTCTCTCTAACTGCACAAGTTGAATTCATGAGCATGCGGTCGACGTAACTCACAACGCTGCCTTGCGATTTTGAACACAGTCATAGATGAAGTTTTTCAGTCTAATTCATGTGATCCTTTGAAACACTGACTTCCACAAAGTCATCCTGTCAAAACTCATTAGCGTTGTTCTAAGGGATAGAACTATTACGCACGCGCATCGCCCCTGTTCATTTATTCACAGATTTTAAACTTTTTTCTATTCGCATTTATTGTTTATCAGGTGGAAATACTTCAAAACTGATTATTGAACCTATGTGTACGTTAGATTAGGCCATTTGTCGAGCGCAGCTGTTTAAGCTTCAAGTTACGCCGTTTTTTTTTTGACCATACAGAATTCGTGAAGTCGGAAAGAGCTGAGACAAGTGGACAGCCAGGCGTGGCTATGCAACGTAACAGCACGAGAGGTGCAGAAAACTGAATACATATAACAATAGTTAGATAAAAGCCTGAAGTTTCACGATTAAATGTCGCCTCTAGACAAAAGAAAATTATCCGTACATTTATTCTAAATAGTTTAATAGTTTTCGTAGACATATCCACTTCTTCGAAAAACAGCTGAGGTTTTCTGTTTCTGGCAGCATGTCACGTGTAGATCGTTCATTGTACATCTGACAGACGGCAATTATAAAACGAAGTGAACGCACAAAACATAGTTTTCAGTACCAACTGCACGCTGCGCTGTGTTCTTCATGTTCAGAATGACTTCTTTTTATTTTCTTTCTTTGGCACAGTGTTTAGGAACAAGCTGGTTGACCTGAAAAAAATCTACCTTTTTAATTTTTGAAGTGGTCAAGTAAAAGAATCATTCATGAGAAACAGGAAATTATAAAGCTTACCATAAAGAAATTCTTTCATTTTGTGATCAGTCGTAGTGTGTTCATTACCGGATAGTATTGCCAGCGCAAGATCGCTATTAGGCCAACATTGACTAAATAATTGTTTCCGCGAAGCAAGGATGACACCACCACATAGGATAGAACTTTTGCGATACCGATAATATAGCTACAGCTTGTAGCGCCCCAGTATTATTTATATTGACTGTCTATTAGGCTAACGCTAAAGACCGAACAGTCGTAAGCGTATGCTCTAAAGCAGTAGTCTCAAAATCACCTTAGCCTGTGTACCACTGTCAAGAACATCTCACCTCGCAAGGACTGGGGAGGTTAAGAAGATCGATGAGAACATGAAGAAGGTAAAAAAAAATGCCTGCCAAGTTTCCATTAACACAACATTTTTGCGGTATCTGCCATTTGAGTCTTTTAGTAAGGCTATTTGACGTCAGCTTCAAAGAAACATATCAATGCTGATCTTCCGCATGACTTGAATCCAAATGCCTACATAGGAACACGCAATATTTTTCCGTTATTAGTCACGAAAACCTGGTTGCCGCATTGGGTTCCAAAAGGTGGCATTCATCAGACAATTTGTTTTGGTGAGCCTTATGATAATACGCAATAATAATAAAAATTAAGGCAGCCTCGCACTTGTGCCAAGCTTGAACGAAGTGTGGAGCTGGGAAACATATATTTCGCTTCTCCTTGCTTTTCATTTCTTTCCATGTCTCTTTCACATTGTTGTGTTTTTTTCCTCTTGATTTCTGTATACTCTTAGTTTTCGTCCTATTTTTCCCTTTTTAATTTATTTTTTTTCTTCCTTCCTCCTTTTCTCTATTTTTACAAGTGGTAATATTTAGAGAGCACCCCATTTGATGTCTTCGTCATAACTCGGAAGAACAAACTTCTTTGGGGTAAGGGCACGCTCAGGTGACTATGCATTGCCCTATTTTGCCTGCATTACGCCAAACAACGATGACAGCATACAACGCAGCCTGGTTATGTAAAATTCTCTGCCCATGAAAGTATAAGACGAAGTCGGTTATATGCTGAGCTTACAGATAGCTTCACGTCCACGGTGCGCATGTTTAAGACCTATCTTTTATGAAGACTATATCTTTCTTTGGTGTTCTGAGTCATGCAGCTGTACTTCCGCCCCCATTGCTCATGGAGATCTGAACACTTTTGACAAACTGATGATGATGAAACGAAGAGATGACGCCATCATATAAATGCTTTGGTGTCATGGCGTCTCTGTTTGTTGCATTTCG
Organism: Rhipicephalus microplus; assembly: GCF_013339725.1. Lineage (NCBI taxonomy): Eukaryota > Metazoa > Arthropoda > Arachnida > Ixodida > Ixodidae > Rhipicephalus > Rhipicephalus microplus. The sequence continues at coordinate 25,137 of NW_023611211.1, read as the reverse complement.
TCGCTGAGCATGACTCATGACATCAAGTCAGAATTCGCGAGGCCTCGCGAAGTGTATCGAGGTGTGGTGTGAGAAGCAACTTATCGTTCGTCTTTAGGTTGGCTAAAGTGGCAAAATATGGCTTGTTGGTACATAATTCTGGCACAGTACTGTGCAAAAAGAGACTACAGACGTAAGGAACAGGAATGAAGACGACAAGCGCTGAACTCCCAACAACGTCCACCTCCTTCTTGTTATTAGTACGTCTTAGGCATAACACGTTTACACATTCCTATCCAAAATATGCAAAGTGATATGCTGCAATATTGACATGATTTATCAGACTTTTGCCCTTAATAATGGAAGAGGGGTTGTTTTGGTCGGAAGTGCCTTTCTAACCGGCTATATAGTGCCTATCTAAAAAACCGTCAATTTCTTTTCCATCACACGCGTTTCTTATATTGGCAAACTGCCTTCGCCATCTCCCAATAAAGCCAACGTACATGTTTCCGCATTCTTAATGCACTTCGTAAACCATGCCTTCTACACAGTCAACAAATAGCCACCTGCATTCTGTGACTTTGACGTCATTCCACTGAGGTACCGTTTTCAAAGTACGTGAAAGCTTGTGCACATAAGGCATCACAGCTACCTTCTGCCAGTGCGGTGTGCTGACCTCCCAACACTAAGAGCGATGGCTTATCTCCTTCAGCAGGGTTTTTCTGTCTAGAATAGGAAGGCGCTTAGTGATACACGACCCTTTCATTGTTACCAACCCTTTGTTGATTAATTGATTGATTGATTGATTGATTTTCATGTGGAGTTGAACGTCCCAAAACAACCGTGTGATTATGAGGCACGCTGTAGTGGAAGTCTCAGGAAGTTTACCACCTGGGGTTCATTAAAATGCACGCAAATCTGAGCACATGGGCCTACAGCATTTTTGCATTCATTGAAACTGCAGCCGCTGCAGCCGGGCTTCGATCCCACGACCTGTGTGTCAGCAATCAAGAACCTCAGCCGCTACATGACCGTGGTGGGGTATCGTTACCAGTCCTAACAAGAGGCTAAAGATTTGTCCCACCATAATCGGCAAATGCTGGAACGCATCTCGATCAACATTTTGAAATAATTGGGACAAAGCCCACTAGGCCAAATGACGAAGGCAAATTCACAAACGAAGTTGCAAATATCGCCGTTCAGTTTGGCACAGCTGGTACTTTCATAGGCTGTGACACCATGCGTCGTTCATATTTCTTGTCTGGTCAGATGGCATCTTCTGATGCCATGCCTTCTCAGGGCGCGGATGCTCTCTGTCATGATCCTCTTGTGTGCTGTTGTTTCTATTTTTCCCGCCTAACGCGGTTGCAGCATCAATTGACTTCAATTGCGCAGTGAAATTTTGATTGCGACATTTTTCAAGCACATTGTCACCTCTGGTACTTTCTGTCAACAAAGGACGTGGTAGCAATATGTCTACACGAATGTATGGCCCATAGAGACATTTTCACATCGGTACAATATAAATTGTCTACGTTGAAAAAAGAGACCGACCACAAGCTTTCACGTCTACAGTCGAAGCGTGTGAGCCGTAAAAAGGCATCCCTTTACATAAATATTTGCGACCTACTGAATTATCTGTGCTGAAAAATCAGATCAAACAAATGCTTTGACGACAATAGTCGAATCTTGCAAGCTGTAAAAAAAGACCTTTGTGTATATCTATATTTTTGTGAAGTACTTCATTACATTGATACAGAAGCACACTTTTGTTTCAGGTATTTTATCGTTTGGCCTATGAATATGCTATACACCTGAAAATGTATGTTCAAAAGGTGTTGGAGCCACCAAGATGCGATTTGTTGTGGTTACATTTTGATGCATTCTTGAGAGCATAGCATCATTTGCTATATTGTGTCATTCATTAAACAATAACGCTAAGTACACAAGCCGCATTCTTCTATGCGGTGGACATCAGTGATAAACATACCCGAAGAAGTTTAATGTTTACACTTTGCTGCTGCATTTTCTAATACCTAGGACAGCGTGCGTATAGACCAATAACCCCGGCAGAGGCATTTGTTCAGGTAGGTGTTTATTATGTAGTGGCCCACCGCACGTGTCCTAACAGAAGGTTTGAACATTCTCTCGCACCTCACCATGTATGGCTCTACTTGGGAATACGAGATGCTCGACTTTAGGCCAGACGCGCGATGATGGGATTTCTATGGCATCTCCGCCGAAAGAACACACCCATTTCGTACCGTAAACAGCAGCCATCGATGCTGTTGAATAGCCGTCGATAGACCCGCCTAGAGCAAATTGGCAGTCACCTTACTCTTTTCGTAATGTTAAAAAAAAGAAGCGTGTCAACAGGGACAAAAAAGAAGTCGAGGCACCACAAACGCTCTGCAACTTTACCGTGAATACCAACGAACTAGCTTAGCTTTCTCTTATTAAAATAGTCCTTCACAATTCCTCTCAGGGCTCTGACACTCCAAGCTTCAATATTGAGAATTAAGACAAGTATTTATGAATAACAGCATACGGAATTTAATTATCTCAAAAACCCAAACAACAAACTTACTCTAGTGCGCACTTTAGATGGGAGCAATAATTATCTTCGAACGACGTTGGCATGACTTCAAGCCTCACAACTGTTAATTCACTAGAAAGAGTGAAAATATTTTCTCTTACAGATTAATAGAAATGAATATGCTGAATCCGCTGTGAAGTTATGAGGGGAAACGAATTTCGACTCTGTCTAAAAAATCTGGTATTTATATTATAACGACAAACATAAAAAACGATTCTGGAAGCTTGCAAACGCTTTACGTGCTTCGTTTTGTTGAGCATACATTACGGTATTTGTAAAGACAAGTCTTAAGATAACATCTGTAAAATAATAAAAGCCCCGGAAGAATTTCTCCCGTTTGTTTAATTTATAACAAGGCTCTTGTTCCAGCACACTAGATGCCTAAAACAAGGGGTTCTTAAAGCCAAATTTTTTGACTGGGCTAGAGGAGTGGGGGCTGGAGTTCTGTGAGGCCAGGTGTCATTGTACTTAGTTGAGCATAGCAGGGTTTCTAATGAATAACATCTTTGACAATCATAATTGCTCACAGCACACTCTGAGACATGAACGCACAAAAGACACACAAAGACAAGGGCTGACTAAAATATGAATTTTGTTTAGAAAGAACATGCTGGTAGAATTATTCAGAGTCGGCCATGGACGAGTGCGCGCTGACGAAAGCGTCCTTTGGACATGGTTACACCTAATCATTTGCTCAAAACTAGAAAAAGCGTGTGAGGGAGTTCATTTTTTCCAGAATGATAACTTTTTTTCCGATACCAATATAGAAGGTTTGCTAGTCGCCTTTTTTAAATTTTTCCTTCAATATTTCATTTGTTTTGTCACCTGATGTTTCAACAATTACAGTATGGTCACCAAACAGAGAAGTGCAGTCATCCTATTAGAAAAAGAGAAGTTGGATATTGAGGGTATGGCATCTGAAGAAAAAAGGTGATCAATAAATCTCCTAAGGCTATCTACAAAGGAGTTTTTATTCTTTCAGCGAGCTAACTTCTCCACACGCTTTTTTGAACATTGAGCAAGTGTCAATGCAGATAACAAGTTGGGCCAAATGACGCCCTCGGTCCCTGTGCACTTGTAACTCTTTTCTTCTTTTGCTCCTCTAACATTCCTATATATTTTCGAGCATGAAAATAAGTGGTCAACTTCTTGCCCTGCCCCATCTACCAGTTTATGTCTCCACTGTCGGTTTTTGACCGGTTCAACGTAACAATGGCTACGAAGATGGAATTTCACTAAAACAAGAAGGCCAGCTTTAAACCTATACACGACCGCCTGCAGAACGAACCCAGCCGCTAAAGCACCAACTACTGGATCGAGAAGACGCAAAAGATACGTGTCAAGCGTACTTAGTAAAGATGGAGGCTTACTTTAAAGCGAATGCTGTGAAAGAAGACAGTAAGAAAGGAGCCTTGCTAGTAGCTGCACTTGGAACAAAGACAGTTTAAATCTTGAACGTAAAGGTTGAGCAGCGGGAACCTAATGCTCTGACCTAGGCAGGAGTTGTGCGGACTTTAAACAGCTACTCCAACCCAGTGCGGAATGAGATTTCTGAAAGCTTCAAATTCTTTCATCGCTGCCAACAAGAAGGGGATTCTTAACATCTGTAAATTTCTTTCACCCAAGTCAGCATGGTTTTCGCAAGCATTACTCCTGTGACACTCAACTTGCTCTTTTTCTGATGACCTACACGTCAACCTAGACCGTAACATTCCGACTGACACAATATTCTTAGACTTCGAAAAGGCATTCGACAAGGTCCCCCATGGTCGTCTTTTATTAAAATTATCCCGTCTTAACATCCACTCCTGTGTTTTAAACTGGATACGAGGAATTTTAACCAACCCTCAGCAATTTGTTTATGCTAATTCACGCTCTTCATCTCTAACACCCGTTTTTTCAGGCGTACCGCAAGGTACCGTACTTGGTCCCCTCCTCTTCTTGATATACAATAATGACCTCCTCTGTAATATTTCTTCTCACATCCGTCTATTCGCAGATAATTGTGTTGTTTATCGCGCAATTAATAACCCCTCTGATCATTCCATACTGCAATGTGACCTCACCCGCATACAAAACTGGTGTAACACTTGGCTCATATCCTTGAATGTAACTAAAACTGTGTTAATGCCTATTCTTCGTCGTCAACATCACGTTGTTTATAACTACAGCATCAATAACAACCAGCTTACTACAGTCGATTCATTTAAATATCTTGGTGTGTACATCTCACGTGACCTAACTTGGACCTGTCATATTAACCACATAATCAATTCTGCTAATCGTACTCTAGGGTATATACGTCGTAACCTTTCACTCACTCCTCCTTCTATTAAAAAAGTTGCCTTCGAAACCTTTGTCCGGCCAAAGCTAAAATATGCTAACGCGATTTTCGACCCTCACCACATTAACCTCACTTACGCCCTCGAATCTGTCCAGAACCATGCGGCACGGTTTATACTGTCTAACTATTCATACACATCAAGCATCTCGGCACAAAAAGCAGAGATTAACTTATCCGATCTGGCTAAACACCGCAAAATAGCACGTCTTATCCTTTATCATAAATTCTTCCATTCTTTGCCTTTAGATAACCCATACATCAGAAGAGCCCACCGCATTTCCCGCATCAGTCACTGTAACGCAGTATATCCACCACAAGCCCATACTGTGACCTTTCAGCAATCGTTTTTCCTGCGCACAGCCCAAGACTGGAATGACCTGCCCACCGAAGTCGCCACCATCATCGACACCCAAGCATTTAAACGGCTCATCAAAACTATCCCATCATAACTGCCATTATATTGTTAGCCTTTGTAATACCCACTCCCTCAAGTAATATCCCAACCGGGACCTTTGAGGTAATAAAATGAATGAATGAATGAATAAATCTGTATGGTGTCAATTTTTATGAAAGGGAACACAAAAAGGCGTGGCCTGCCTACTGCGGTTGTTGCTGGCAGCGTGTTCAAGCAGTAGCGAGAGCAAACAAGTCCATTTTCGCGTCATCTACGGCAAGCAAAGCAACCATTCGTTGCTGATATAGATTAGGCGGCAGAATTGTGACCGCCTCCACCTTCAAGGCAATCACGTAATAGCCGGTAATCGCCTTGAAGGAGAGGGTTGAAATTTTGCCGTTCTATATCAGTGACGAGGGGTTGTTTTTCTTGCCACGTAATAACGCGAAAACAGACTGTGTTTGCTCTTTCTCCCGCTTGAACACGCTGCCAGCAATTGCTGAAGCGCGCCGGCCGCGCGTTTGCGTGTTCCCTGTCATACAAATTGACACTGTACATAAATTTATTGTGACAATTCCACAGATGGCCCAGAATCGCAGTTTTTCAACGATTCTGGACAGAATGATAAGGAACGGTATTGTGTGTGGAGTCAGGTCCAAGAACATGCAAAAACAACTGCATGCCAAGGAAGAGATTAGCCTTTAAGAAGTGGAGGCTCTTGCCCATGTCGGAGAAAGCGCCGAACACGAATCCCAAGGTATTGCTTCGGATAAAGAGCAAGCAAGTTTGCTTAAGTTGCGGGATGAAGACAAGTCGCGCTCAAAGTCGCTGGGCGTATAACAATGCAAATGTTGTGGTAAGAATGATCACAGAACCAACGCTTGTCGACTATCAAGCAGAGATGCTTCAAATGTGCATGGCAAAGGCATTTAACCAGAATGTGCGTGATGAGCGACAAAACAAGGAGAATTCTAGCCATTCACCAACGATGGCAGAATATGAAGACAGTGATAATAGCGCGTGGCAAATTCGGTCCCTGATCACGAAGCGCTCGCTCGTACCTCCATTTAAAAAGGTATTCGCGTGAAATGGCTTGAAGTAACGATGGACATCAATATGGGTTCTCCTGTTTGCGTCATTCTTAAGAGCATCTAAGAGATGTACTTCAATCAATGGCCGCAGCTACAGAAGTCAAAACTACAGCTTTCATACTATCTCTGATTCTTGACACGTTGGCGGTGCTGGTTTCCTATGAAGGTACAACAGTACAGTGCAGTTTGACTGTTTTAGGCTGTAATGACCTCAATCTTTGTGGTCGGGATCTGCTGAAAAAAATAACAGATGAACGCATCCAGGTTATTATTGTGTATCCGTTGCCTTAAAATTCAAGTCAAGCTCGGAAGGTCATTCCGAAGCTGCACGAACAAAACGCTGACCTTTTCACTGGGGGCACTAGTTTCATCAAAAGTCTGCCAGCCCACCTGCACGCCCAGACTGGGACAAATGCAGAGTTTTTTTAAGGCTAAAAATAATCGTTTTACACTCCACGATAAAGGATCAAAGGAGCACGACAGATTTGTCTCCGCTGGCATCATTTCTCTAGCCTCTCCTTCCGAATGGGCGATGCCCATTGTGCCAGTTTAAAAAAAGGACGGAACGGTGCGCATACGCGGTGAATTCAAGGTGGCCTTAAACTCAGTGTGTGAGGTTGAGCCCTACCCGCTGCTTGTTATTGACATCATTTCTGTAAATTCATGTGGAAGGAAATATTTCAGTATATTAGATCTAGCGACACCTACAACTAAGGCAAGCTAGACGAAAACTCGCGAAAATTAGCAGTAATGAACACACCGAAGGTGATGTTACCTTACAACAGATTACCGTTCGGCATCGCGTCAGTTCCTGCGATATTAAAACGCAAAAGTGAATCAGTGCAGTAGGAGCTACAAGACACTCAGGCACAACTAGATTATGTGCTAATAACCGAGAGCAACAACAATGAGAATGTAAATCTGCCAGCAGTGTTGCAGCGATTCTGCGAGAACGGCATCAAGCTTCGTGTAGACAAGTGCGGGTTTTGTGAATCATCAGTGACGTATCTTGGACATCTGATTGTTGCTGAGGACCACATCCTCTTGAAGAAAACGTTGACGCAATCATACTAGCCCTGTTGAACGAACTGTTGCTGAGCTTTGATCCTTTTTATGAATGATCACCTTCTACAATAGGTTGCTGCCAATTCTGTCCCCTGTGCTTGCACCTTTGTATAGGCTTCTTGAAAAAGGCTCAAAATAAGTTTTGCACAAGAACGAAAAAGCGGCGTTTCAGAAGATAAAGAGCGCTCCATGTTCTGCTTGAGTGCTAACGTACTTTGATCCTCAGCGGGAATTGTTGTTGGAATGCGATGTTTCCCCGTATGGCTTTGATGCAACCCTTTTTCATCGCATAAACGGCGAAGACAGGCCAATTGGGTTTTGTTCGCGAACGCTCCCTCCCACTGAAAGAAAATACTCTCAAATCGAACGAGAAACTTCAGCCATAGTGTTCGGCGTGACTCGTTTTCGCGATTACTTTTTGGGACAGGAGTTCGCACTCGTAACGGATCACTGGCCACTGCTGGGGCAACTGAAACCAGACCATCAAACGTCTGTCATGGCTGCAGCCCAAATTCAGCGATGGGCACTTTTGCTTGTGGCGTACAAATACAAGCTTATTTGCAAACCTGGCAAACGTATGTTAATCTCGGATACTCTAAGCAGCTTACCTCAACCACTGCAAAAGCCGGAAGCAGGAACAGAGGACCTCATGGAAATGGTGGTTGTCATTGGCCAGAAAACGAGCCATTCGTTTTGCATAAGAAACTTCGAGCACTCACTGAAACGGATGGCGTTTTACAAAAAATACGCAGGTATACGTGACTGGAGGATGGTCCTCCGTCGTACATGACAGCAGAGAAATATCAGAACACCGGAAAAGGTGACATGAGTTGTCGGTCGAGAAGGGCTTGTTATTTTGGGGCTATAGTGTAGTGGTACCAAGAGCAGCACGTGAAAAACTATTGAAATTGTTGCATGAGTCTCATCAGAAAGCATCTTCTCTGAAGACAAGCGCAAGGGCTAGCTTTTGGTTGCCCGGTCTGGATAAAGCCAATGATAGGGCCGCTTCAGAGTGCAGAAATTATGTGCAAGCTCTGCCAAAGTCCTCGAAACGGAAGCGCGTCAGTTAACCAATTGCGAGGGAGAGGTAGTCGCGGTTGCACGCAGATTACGCAGAACCTATTGCAAACACAATGCTGTTGGTAATCGTGGATGCACACAGCGATTGAAGAGAAGTCATTCCTGTCTCTCGAACAACCGCTTATGCAATGGTGGCTGCTATGCGAACCTTGTTCAGCCGGTTCAGATGACCACACACCATTACAATTACGTAACTGCACACCCTTCACCGGGACAGAATTCCCGCAATTTGTGCAGAAAAATGGAACCGAGCACATTTGTACTCCGCCTTACCCCCGTCAAAGCAATGAGCTTGCCGAATGCACTGTGCGAACTCTTAAGAATGGGTTGAATAGAATGCCCTGATTAGAACTGTCACCGGCTCTGTCAAGAATTCTTTGTAATTACAGGAATTACCTACAGGCTTCAGGGTATTCGTCATCTGAACTACTTTTGGGCTACCGTTTGCGTACTAGACCCGATATTTGCTTTCCCCCAGGAACCACGAATGGCCGAACAATCCAGCTGCTGAGTCCGCCAGTTGGTACTTCGCCCCTGGAGATGCGATGTATGTGCGCAAATACGATATAGGAGACAAGTGGACGCCAGGCGTAGTGAAGTCAGCGGGTGGAGCACGTCTCGTCACTATAGCTACGGAGGATGGCGTCGTTTGACGTCATGTCGACTAAGTACGAAGACGTTCACCTTACACAGATGCAAGCAGAGAAATATCGACTCCAGAAAAACCATCTTCCAAGGCCTCACCTCGAACAACCAAGGACACCGCGAAATGCAAAGCTGATTACCTCCCCGAAAGCGCTGTTTCCGATCGACGTCGGTCCACAAGAACAAAAAAGCCAGTGGAACACAATGGATACTCGGGGGAAGGAATGCTGGAGATGAAAAGTCGGGACAAATGACTCCCTCGGAGCATGTGCCATTGTAACTCTTTTCTTCTCTCTCTACCTTTGCGTTTCCAATTATTTTCGAGCTGGAAAATAAATGCTCGATTTTGTGCGTTGCCCCACCGACTGGTTTCCATGTCTCCGCTTCTGGCCTTTGGCTGGTAGAACGTAATAGTTACCGTTGTCAAAGGACGCTTTCGACAGCATGCTCTCTCACATGGGCGATTCTGAATATTTACACTCGTGCGTACCTCCTAAGTAAAATTCAGTGTCTACTCAGTGCTTGCCTTCTTGTGTCCCTTCTTCGTCTGTGCCTCAGAATGCGCTGTGAGCTATACTAGTTCACAAACACGTTGGCCATTAGAACCCCTGATACACTCTATGAACTACCATGGAACCTTACCCTATTACTAATATCAATGATTTTCATACTATAGTATAATTACCATTATGCACATACAGCAATTTCTATATAGCTGTCCCTGTTTCGTAGAGTAGCGCACCGCTGATGAATGATACATTGGTAAAATCTTTGTATGACTGTGTGAGCAATTGCTGCGGAATTGGTCGGCGACGCAGAAGTCGAGAAATATCAGGAGAGTTGGCAAGACCGCGTCGTACTTTGTGGGACCTGTGACACACTCTCAATAGATTGCCACCGGAAAATCAAACAAAATCACAAGGTCATCAAATGAGACACCCCGCCGTGGTGGTCTAGGGGCTAAGGTACTCGGCTGCTGACGCGCAGGTTACGGAATCGAATTTCGGCTGCGGTGGCTGTTTTTCTAAAGGAAACAGAAAATAGGGCGCACGAAAAAAGAATCCTCAGAGGTCGACATTTCCGGAGCCCTCCACTACGGCGCCTCTCGTAATCATATGGTGGTTTTGGGACGTTAAACCCCACATATCAGTCAATCAATCATCAAAAGATACATTTTTACTTTAAATGGTGGACAGCCCCGGAGAGTAAAGTGAGAGACAATATAAATGTTTGAACACCCCAATGAATACTTGAAGTCCTCTAAGGAGAGCGTGCTAGAACATGAGGCCTACCTTCGTACCATTTTTAACGTACCTTCGTACCATTTTTAAACAATCTATACTAATGAGTATGTTCAATAGCCAATCCGAAGTCACTAGTTTCAAGCAAGTCTTTAAGGGGCATTCTATGCGGCCACCATTTGTTGAAATGTGACCATGGAACAACACCCACGTTTGATAATTGGCTTATAGGTGGCAGTTATTTTTGCGATCAGTGTTTATGTGTTTTTTTTTTCGAAACGTGACATTCTATAGCCTTTAGAAATGACTTAAGGTTCAAGTATTCACAGGGCCCTTTTTTAATGACAACGTTAGCTGACATTACGTTCGCACTGCCGCCCTCGGAACCATCATCAATCTTCGTAACCAACCTATCGCTAGAGAGGTGCTTAATTTTGTGGCTGTGGTGTCTAAGCGAAGGTGCGTATGAGACCCCTGCATTAGAGTGTACGCTTTCAGCTCTTTTGTTTTTTGTAATAATACTTCCTTCTTGTCTATTTCACACGAATGCGTTGTTTCTTTTGAAAACACATATAAATGAAGAATCATTCTATAGAGCTTTTGTCGATTGATTTTTTCTTATTACATAAATTCACTCACAGGGCAGTACGTTAGGCAATCGCACAAGGGGCAGTATTGAAAATACTTGTATCTTACTACCATTGGAAATACAGCTTCTCCATCAGAAATTTTGATATATGTGAAGTATTGCAGGCCCATGTGCTCAGACTTCGGTACATGTTATCGAGCTCCAAGAATTTGAAATTTCCGGAGCCCTCCACTATGGCGTCTCTCGTAATCACATGGTAGGTTCAGGGCGTTAAGCTTCAAATAATAATAATAATAATAATAATAATAATAATAATAATAATATAATAATAATAATAATAATAATAATAATAATAATAATAATAATAATAATAATAATAATAATAGTTATTTATATTATTATTATTATTATTATTATTATTATTATTATTATTATTATTATTATTATTATTATTATTATTATTATTATTATTATTATTATTATTATTATTATTATTATTATTATTATTATTATTATTATTAGGTTAGCATGACTGAGGTTAACATGACTGACACTTCCGCATAGTACTCTGAGGTGGTGGTGGAACAAATGAGCGATATTGTGATTAGCCAGCTTGAAATAGATCGCTTCATCAAATTGATGAATGCCTCTAAAGCCACAGTGCCTGATGTTTTCTCACCTGCATTGCTTTCCTTTTGCCCGCACGATGTATCTAAACGTCTGCGCATCATTTTGACGAAGTCCTTGGAGGAATCTTTATTACCCGATGACTGTGAACTTAAAAACGTAGTACCCGTTCGCAAGAGTGAACCGCAAAGTTGTGTTTTAAATTGTAGGCCCATATCACTCACAAGTGTTGCTAAAAAAGTGTATAAAGTGAGTGATAAAGTTGTCAACTGGATAAGCGAGTTTTAGGTTTGAGAAGGCAACAGATTGTTATCAATGGTAAGTCATCCTGGGAAGTTGATGTGTCCTCTAGAGTGCCTCGAGGGTCAACCTTGGATCCGCTATTGTTCCTCATCTACATAAATTACGCTTCTCCGGTACTTCTTTGCGTATCAAATTATTTGCCGACGACTGTGTTTTGTACAGACCTATAGAGAGTTCCCATTATTGCACTGCTTTTCAAAACGACCTTGACACAGTTTCTGAATGGTGTGAAAAGTTTCGTATGTCCATAATTGCAAAAAAAAAACTGTGCGTATTTGTTTCACAAAGAAAAAGGCACCCCTTGACTTCTTTTATACTGTGAATTCAACCACAATGAAAACAATGCAATGCAAACACAAGCCTTTTGGTGTATATCTTAAATCGGACGTTTCCTGGAGCCGTCAAATTAATCACGTCACAAAAAAACAGAACGTGTGTGAGGTTTTCTGCTAAGAAACTCGTTACAACTTGAGGCCCATACTCAACTATACATATCTAACATTCGATACATCATAAATTATGCTTGTGCTGTGAAGGATCCGTGAAAGCAGGTGACGTGTCCAATTTGGAAAGAGTTCAAAGCATGGCTGTTCGGTTTGTCTGCTCTGATTTTACCATCAATTTCAGTGTTTCAAAATCAAAAGAAAAGCTTGGTTGGGAACGTCTAGACAAATGAAGGGAATATCGGAGGTTTAAAGTTTTCCACAACTCATTTCATAGCCGAACAGGTCTGCACCCTTCAGGACACTTTTGCAAACCAGACGTTTCACAGCGAATAGATCTTGGCAATAAGATAAGGAAAATAAGATGCCGCACCGATGCATTGAAAATGCCAGTTTTTCTCAGGACGATAGCGCAGTAGAATAGGTTGTCTTCTGAAGTAGCAAAAGTGACTTCACATGAAGTATTTTCAAGTTTATTTCAGGGTCTAGAGTAGTTTACTCGCGAGGATATGTAAGGACGAAACGGTACTGTAAAGCTGCTTCGCATTGTGTGCTCCAACGTGACTACGACGCAGTTGACAACAAAATAATTTATTATTGTGATGTGAGTATCTGCATTCTGTCTTGAAATTTTGTATTTTCTTCTCTTTCCCCGCACTGTAATGCCCTTGGTCGCTGTGGTACTATGATAAATAAATAAATACTTAAAAATAATAAATAAAAGTATAAATAAATAAAACTGCACGTAATGGCTGTATCAGAGGAGTGCGCAAGTAATGTTTAGAAATTTGGGTTGCCATCACTGAAATCACTAATTTCGTTTCATGACGAATAATGTCTATTTTAAATGTAGTTCGGAAACCTGGCGTAGCTTTGTGGTAAAATGATTCGTTATCACGCAGAATTGTTAGGCTTGATTCCAGCTTGAACTCTCACATTTTTTTTGCATTCGTCGAATTGACGCTACCGATGTCGGGATTCGATCCTGCTACCTGTAAAGCCCCTCCCCCCTTCCAAAAAAAAAAGATCAGCTTAAATTCTCACTTCCTGTGAGCGCACAGCGACCATTTTATGGTCAGCGATAGTTCAATCTGCCAGCACCCCATATCTATTTCACACGGCACAATGAAAATCCAGGAATCGCATGAACGCGTTGCACGAACGAAGCAAAACAAAGCATGTGAGCCTGTTGCCAGACAGCAAGGTATCACCGCAAAACGGTTCAACATAAAGGTTAAGCGAGAGTAAAAATACAGTCGTAGACGTCATCGCTGCTCGGTCATCGTGACTAAGTTCCTGAGGCGTAGCCTGGGCTGATGATGATGGTGTTTCTCTGATAATTGTGACACTCACCCACAAGAGGAGATCACCCAAAAAGCTGGCTGAACATGTCCATATACTGTCAAGTCGAATTATTGTTTTGTCTTTGGACGCTTTTCGTGCTCAAAAATGAAAACGCTGTGTAACGAACGCCACTCATAAATAGCGAAACACTCATGCATACCAAGCCAATGAACCAACGAGATTAAAATTTCGCATCTCTGCCTTTTTTAGGAATGCTAGAAAGCTGAAAGGAACCAGCAGGTACATCGATACAGATATTACTGTACATGTACGGTGAAGCAACAAAACCCGGTGGTAACATTCAGTTAGCATTATCATGCAGTTAGCATGTAAACGTAAATTGCATTGTGATTTGTTGATAGTCAACGGCGTTCGCTACACGTGAGAAAACCACTCGCAGAAAAGTTCAGCAGGCTCCATGTGCTACTGTTTGTATGGAGACAGACTGACTCAGTAATGAACAGAAAGATACTTTTTTTGCAGAAATGCTCGCAGTCTGCAACCAAAGTTAAAGATTTCGACTAGCATGTAGACTGTCACTACACCTTCATTATCTGTATTGCGGAAACAGGCCTCAACAACACAATGTCGGATTCCAAATGTTGGCCGCCAGGTTATTTGGTCTCAAGAAAAAGACAAGAAATTTAGCGATGTTGGTGGTGTTGGTGCGTTTAATAGCAGAAGCATTGAATTTATTTGCTACCACAGCTTTTCAATACTTAGTCTCTATGGCGTCAAATAAAAGTTTTTTGTCATAGTAATTATTTCTGTTTATCATTCACCCGGTTCTTATGGTGTGTTTCCCCGTATTATGTAATATCTAGTCCAAAACAGAGTTATAATTGTAATGTGACCATAAAAATGATTTCAATGGACTTTGTACTCATTTGGACTTGTTAAATTTGACACGTAGCGAAGAGGCAACATGTGACTACCTGTATAACATGAATAATTATTATGAATAAGCACGACTGGTTGACCATCAACAAGATATATCTCTGTTCTGGGCATGGTGCTCATTTTCACAGACTATTGCAACCTGTTTATGAGTGCGGCATAATAGACGTGTTATCTGATAACAAGAATCTGTTGTTGCAATTGAACGTAGTTTCGTGAATCGTGAAACCCCTGATTCAGTACCGTTGCTTATTTCACGCATCCTGTGAGAATCTGTTTTCGCAAGTTTCATGGCAAGGAGTGAATTGTGAAGTATTGATGAATTATTAGAATATTGTTATGATTTCGTGTGCACATGTGTGATGCAGTTCATTTCTCAAATTGTGCCAAAGATAACCCGACGTATCCTTGGCACACACGATATTTGATCCACCTCATAAGGTACAATAGGCGCATGCGCAAGCTAAACCACATCAGTCATTTTCTCTTTTAGCTTCAGTCTGTGCTACAGGCAAAAACGACAGAAGCTAAGAACTTCTACATTACAACACGACCTTTACAATTGTCACGTGCTACTAGAGTAACCCACGAAATAAACATTACTCCTTTTCACATTACTGCTTTTATTTCACCATTGAAATCTGGAAAAAAGTTGGTTTGCTTAGCGCATGCACTCATGAAGTGTTCGTTGAAAACCCGCCTAGTCCTTCAAGGCCTCTATCTGGTTTTTAACGCTTTAGTCGTTGTCCTTTTTTCGTGCTTCCATTTGCTCCTGTACTCGCAGTTGTAATGCTTCCACTGAATATTCAAGTCAGCATATTATATCCGCGTCTGTTTACAACACTTTAGAGTTTTCTCCTTTTTTGTTGTTTGCACTAAAATATGTACCCCCTGATGCTATGTCTCGAATTGCAAACTGCAGTACTTTTAAATTGAAAAAAAGTATTCGCGTATTCACGGCTTAAGCACAAAACTCTGCCTCTCGCGTTTCCGAAGTTGATCACAATGTAATTAGGTGATTTCCATACACGCGCCGAGCAGGACTGAACTGATGTAACGTCGCCGAAGCCACCCGCCTGCTCCTGGCCGCTGCTGGCTAACACGACAGCTCATGCAAAGCACACTGACATGATAGTCGCCGACCAGTAAATTCTGTACCCTTCACTGTAGCGGACTGGGAGTTCAGAAAATAAATCATTTAAAATCCGTCAGACTACGCTTTCCCGGTTTTAGAACACCTGTGGTTATTATGTCATTCGCGCAATGATCTGGTGTGTGGAATAGAGTGTCCCTGCAAAATGTATGCTGGTCGCTAGTCGTTCTCTTCGAAATAGAGCACAACTGTCACCAGACGTGAACAATTTTGCATGAATGCCGAAGGGTGCTGCCACCACTGAAAATCAAAAGAGAGAGAAATATATGTAAGAAAGAGGGGGAGGTTAACATCCAGTTTTCTATCTTACACGTTGGTAGAGGGAAACAAGCAAGTAAAGAGAGACCGGGAGAGAAACATATAGACATTGCACACCACATTTACAGTGCAGTTTCACAGGCTGCCACTCTGCGATGTTTCCTTCAAGAATTGTAGAAGGGCCAATGCAGATCTCTGGGCAGAAATACTTCAAGACAATGCTACTAAAATATCCTGAGTAAAATGACAACCATCCAGCATCCCAAACGCACATTGGAGAATCCGGCGATCTTATTGAAAGTCTGGACAGTGTCAAAGGGCCTGGTCGAGAGTTTCACGCAGTTTTAGCGATCCCAGTTGTGAAGTCAGACGTGCAATAGTGATAACTGAATGAGTAAGCAAAGGGTACGCCGACCCAGAATTATAGCGTGACGTCGTGTAGTCTTTGATGGCAGCTGTACTTTGAGAAATAAGCCGATGTTCTATGGGCGTGTTGCTTATTTCAGTGGAAGACTCTATTGCGTAAGCATGAAATTATGCTGATTTTATGAAGTACTCTTCCAGCATCGACCCTTGACAGGATATGAGCAATGTGTGAGCTCCGTCACGGACAACTTGGGCACCGTTGTTGGCTTTCTGGTTAGCGATGATCCCACAGTGACCAAGCAGCTATTGAAGTACTATGTCATGCCATTAGGTACTGGAAAGGTCATGATTTCATTGATCTGTGACACCAACTGATGGTAGTTATCGTGTCGTATGATTCTGTAAATTTAAGGCCTGCCTTGGAGTTTCGAAAATAGCTCTCTTACTAGGGGATTCTCACATAACAAATTTTAGTGCGGTGGAAAGGGTGGGAAGCTCGGAGCCCGTAGCAATTGAGTCGTGTGTGGTCTTGATCATGACGGTGATTTACCGAGATGGAATCACAAAATACGCTTATTGAACTTCTCGAGACTGAACTGGCGGTATATCAAATTTTTTGTTACTGCACCAGGTCGCTGCCGTGTTTCATCACGTGACCGTAAATAGGCATTTAACAGCCAGTTGTCCATGTGAACTCATTGGACCAGCAATGCGGTCGTGGCCGTGAGCACCGGTAGCTGGGTTGAGAAAACAACATGGCAAAACCCGTGCAGACGACTACCCAATTCGATTTGACGTGGCTCTTAAAGGGAAAAGAAGAGAACAGTGTGGCGTCAGCGATAGTCTTGGTTTGTGAGTAGTACGCTGTGATACGGCTGTGGCTATTCTGATTGTATGCCGAAGTCGCTGGAGTTTGGTCTACAGTAAATAACGTACCTCCGTCTGTGATAAGGACCTCCGGGGCGCCGTGACGCAGGCCAATGATTTCGACGAAGAATTTGGCTACCTCAGATACCCTACCTTTAGGCAAAGCTTTGGTCTCGGCATAGCGGGTAAGGTTTTCTTTCGACGAAGAATTTGGCTACCTCAGATACCCTACCTTAAGCAAAGCTTTGGTCTCGGCATAGCGGGTAAGGTTTTCTGTAGCAACCACAATCCATTTGTTTTCAATAACCAACGCCCGCAAGCCCATTTACAATCCCTCTAAACTCCAGCAGGTGACTGCAGTGCCATGGCGAGTCGTGGCGCGAACTATTACGAGCGCCCTGAAGCTAGGTACTTTTCTGACGACCGCGCCTTTGCCTAGGTACCGAAGGGCGCCAACATCTTTAGTCACTTTGGTCCCTAGCGGTGCACGGACGTCGACTATTTTAACGCTAAATGATTTGTGCATTAGTACTTCCTCTTTTTTGGTGTTGTGTAGCAGTTTGTATGATATTGTTATTTTTTCCTGCGAATGTGGTGGTGCATCAGCACTAGCTGTTTCGTGCAAGCGGAAGCGTTGAATGACCAATAACCGGCGTCGATGGGAATATTCCCGAGTGATGGCTGTTTTGTGAGCATGTTGCGCCGGCGGTTTCTATGAAAATTTCATTCTTTGCAAATGTTACGATAACCAAGTATTGGCTGTTCTGTGCTAGCCTTAGTGTTGAATTACTAACATTCCGTGTCTCTGTGATCATGCATAAGTATTGCGTTTTATGCAGACGTTAGTTTTAAATGAGATTGTGGTCTCTGACCTACTACACTCACAATTACTGCTGTCACATGGGTTGTTATTTGTTATATCGTCACCTTTTAAATCGCCTTTAGTCTGATGGCTGCACCGTATTTAATCCTGATTAGTTTGGGTCATGTAGCGCTGATTAGTAGCGGTGTCACTCGAACACTTTTGCTCGCAATCAACAAGCCTATCGCTACTGATTAATCCGAATAGAGTTTGGCGCTGGCGCCCATATCGCGCTCAAAGGCCCTGTGGGACACCGGCATGATCGCACGCGGGAATGATTGAAGTGTTCAAGTGTGCGTGCTTTTGTTGTTCCTACTTCTTTGGCTGTTGGTTGCTTCAGTAGATGATAATTCGAGAAGAGCAGTTTTCTACACATACGAATTTATTGCATCAAAAATGCAGGAAAAGTACATCAGAATGGGTAAGTCTCGAATATTAGGTATCCACAATGAAACACAAGGGCAAGTTCGGTCTTGTTAAATCAAGTATCACAAGGAAAAGAAAAAAAGCTTTTCATTTTTGCAGATGTACAATGTCGTTTCGATCGAGTCTTAGAATTAGTAGATTTCTTTGTGAGTGTTCTTAAGCAAAAGTACGTGACGTTTACTTTACTTTCAGATTTAAACATTTGTCCAGGCCTAGCAGTCAGTGCAAGTTTCAAGCTTTTGGTGTACATTGGTGCGTGTGCCAAATAATAAAAAAAGTCAAGCTACATTTTGCTGCTTCTATATATTATAAATAGGTTTATTTTGGGGGTAGGCACTCTAATAAAGCAATAGTTTTCGCAAAGTTCTAATGGCTTCCCACTGTGCAGCTTTTACTAATATCTACTGTTAGAACTGTACGCAGCCCAACCTCATCGTCTGAAGTTACTAATGTAACGAAAAGCTTCCATTTACCAGAAAATATCCATGGGTTTAATGTTCGCCTCCATCCAAGTTAGGAAACTAATTTGGAACTAAAAAAGATTTAGAGGAGCTTTTTGTAAATTGACTCTGTAAAAAAGCACTGATTTTCTTTTAATTTCACCCACAACAGATTGGAGCATGCGCTTTAACACTATCGCAGTAAACCTTTATATCCCCTAGTTGCAGCCCTAGCATTACTTTCATGGAGCTGCATGCCGTATCCATGCACAGATTACAGTAAACTCATTCAGCCTTTGGTAGTGCTCTCACGTTCCTGGTGGTGTGCAAGTTACTTGTGATGGTTACTTTTTCATGTCATGCTTTGTGCAACAGAAGGCACGGATCACACTTGGCTTCTATCTTGCTTGGTCTGCTCACACAATCACTGCATATATTCATTCTCCTTGTCATCACATATCTATATCTTGTTATAGCCTCATGCCTTTCTGGTCTGCATCTCCCCGACATAATGTCTCTCCTGTATGTCACAGCTCACCTTTATGAGAATCACAATGCATGTGCAAGTGTGCCCCATCTTTATCTTTTACCATAAGTACACGTTTCTGCTCACAATCATTCAGGTACATTTCGCCCAGGCCAGCATTCGTCTTTTGCCGCAGGAGAGCCTCAATTCATAAACTACACTGTCAGCGCTAGTTGTGTACGATTCATGAACCTTTATACATGCAGGTCAGATTGTAAGTATTCTTTGCTGGGCTACTTGGTTCATGTTCATATACAAGCTACCAAGACATGGCTGTCCTGCACGACGAAATATTGAGGCAAGGTGTCGATGTGTGCGTAGGCTTTCGACTGTTTATTCATCACATCCTACATCACAAATTACAGGCACTGGCAGGTGCAGCAAGCTAGGCACGCATTGTGCGCATACTATGTAATCACAATCTGTGAACAAGCTTTTTATTTGGGAGAGAGTGAATAAGATATCAGACAAACGCGCGTACCCCGAGGGTGGCACATCAGGCCCGTGGCTCAGCCCGGAAATATTTTTCTCTGGGGCATAGAGATAAAACAATCTTCATTTCAAAACAACGCCCCCCTTCCCCCTAAAAATTATTGGCTACACCCCTTTTGGTACATACTGAACCTTGTGGTTTTATACGGAATTTATATACGCATTCTTAAGCAGTACTGTCCTGTTTCTGCCATTAATCAACACCTTATGCAGGCATAGCAAACAGTTATGAGAATTGTAATGCATCGAACAATGTGCCCCATCTTTATATTTTACCAAAAGTAGACGTTTCTGCTCACAATAATTCTCGTACCTTTGCCGCAGGATAGTGTAAAATCATAAACGACACGGTTGGCGCATTTTTTTACGACTTAGAAGGCCTCTTGCCGTACCCACGTTTGTTGCTTTCATCAGATACTACTATACACGGTAATCTGAAACAACTTTCGCGCAGCAAATAAAAAAATACAATCGGCTCACCGGGTTTGTTTGCAGCCATTTATTTGTTGTGTGAATCTCAGCGCATTTGTGGTACAACCACGAGTCTCACGGTTTTTTTTTTGTTTTTGCTCTACCCCAGTACTCCGTTTGTCTTCTTATATATCCTGAATGAGTGACTCAGAAACAGTATTATGGACCATGTGAGGAAAACCAACCACAGACAACCGATAAAATTGGTTTTCAAAAGCCTGCTGCAATTTGTGTAAGCTCAATATTCACGGAAACAGTCTCTAGGCATTGTTTAGTTATGGCCATTTTCACAGTTTTTGAATACACCAACTCGTATGGGAGTAATTCTTTCGCACACCAAGGAAAATAAAGCCAACAGAAATGACAAATCTGCAAAGTAATGTGCTAAGCAAAAAACTGCAAAAAGTCATGCACCAGCACCTTGGATTGTTGTGTAAACAACAATTCTTTCTCCAGTTTGCAAAATTCTGGTTAAAATACTTGAACAATGGCCCTCGACATCAACCAAGAACAAGTATTTTATCGAACGATTCGTTTGACGAAAGGGGGTGATGCACGAGAAATTCTCTGTTTAAAATTGGTATTTCATGACGACCGAGTGTAGCTGCTTTTTTAAAACTGACTCATTCCATTGTGCCAGATACCTCATTCACTCAGAGCCGTCCTGACTTAAACATCCATTTTATGCACTTTGGCTGTAAAGAACACAGAAAAGGTGTAGTTTTAGATAGCTTCAATGGACTGTTTGCAAGTTTGAAGTCGTCACATGAAGCCACTGCTTTGCTTTTACGAACTCTTATTTTACTGAAAAGCTTCTATTTTTACGAAGTTCTTGTAGACTGTCTGGCCAGCATTGACGTTGCATGAAGCTACTCCGTTGCCATGAAGCCACTGCTTTTATCCGCATGAAATTGTCAAAAATTCTTGCACTTGAATAATGACACAACACCTGCCGTAAGGTCCTTCTGAAGTAGAATAGGTTTTCTCCTTCTTCTGTTTAAATCTTCCACACCCTCTTGCGAGAAACATACCCTAATTAATACATTGGCTTTCACGGCAATTTGTTGGTTCAATGGCAGTAATAATGAGCTAGCGAAGGAGTTTTGTGGTAAAATTTTGGGCTGTTGCTCAGTACACAGCGTATATTGTCTGCAATGTGAACATATCCAAGCCCAGTGAAGACATATCGGATTGTGTGAGCAGGTTTCTTGGGTGTGAAACAATGAGCATCCCAGCTTCAGGTTCCACTTTGGTTCAGTATTGTGGGCTGCTGAACGCTTGGCATCATCAAACTTCTTCAGTGCCATTCACTGCTGGTCCAAACTAAACTGCACGAAAGAGGTGAAAGAAAGCACGCCTGCTGTCACAGTTTATGATTTCACATACTTGCTTAACGTGACCAAATTAAGGCGTGACTTCCTCAAAAAGGACACTTCTCTTGTAAAACATGACCTGTCGAGAAAGTCGTGCCTTCATTTGGTCGTGCAAGCGAGTATGTATCAATCAATCAATCAATCAATCAATCAGTCAGTTTATTGTCAGTAAAAATGAAGTGCAATGAGTAATATTTATATAGTTAGAACCCCAGAACTCAGCACAAGTTGTGGAAAGGGTTCTTATGACAAATTATGTTACTTATTCCGTGTACGAGGGTTGTATATAATGGTTTAAACTGAACGATACAAATCAATATACAAAGTGTAAAACCAAACTAGAAACCATATAGTTTGTAACTGTGTAACAATATTCTAATATTCTATACAAGGGTGTGTGCGAAACAAAAAAATCATTACACAGTGAGTAAAAGGAAATCACTTATAACGTAAAAGAAGATAATATAAAAGCAAGATAAAAACCAAAAGGCTGAACAGTACACAACACAAAAAAGAAAGCAAGCTTGTTGCTTTTCTTAATTTTTACTCTGATGTTCTTTTTCTTTCATTTTTAGAAATTGCAGAGGAAGTACTTGTTTATACAGATTTATTAGCGCAAAAAACGCATGAACACACACAGCGCTGTGTGTGTATTTCTTCTCGAAAAGTTCCATGTTTCATTTTTTGCTCTGATAAGTCTGTGTAAATATAGATAAGCCAACTCGCCCAAGCAGGAGTTTTAGCGAAGTAGTTGCCAAGCGAGTTAGAAAAATGCTGAATGGAATGAAGTGATTTCTGTAAGAAGAGTATTTCAAAAACTAGCTGCAGTATTTATAAAAGAGAATGCCTCGTAGCTTGTGCGTGCTAGTAATATTGTAACAGCGTTAACGAAGAGGAACGTTTTGGATAATGCGTTATGTGTCGATTAAATAATCTGACGGACTGTGCTTATTATTTATTAGTGATTTGTAGGTATGAATAGCAATGCGCAAAAGAATCTAATGATGTAGTGGTAAAATATTTATCAAGAGATACGCAATTGATTTGATTCAGTTCGCTGGCAAAAAAAGATTACTTGAAAAACAGTATCTATAGCTACCTGAATTGGCTGTAATATTGTTGGATATGTAATACCATTCACTGAAATCAATATGACACTTGTGAATAAACAAAACTACGATAAAAATCACATTGATGCGTAGTGAAAACAAATATTGTAGCTTATAAAATACTGGCAAATTTTCGCAAATATTCATAGGTACATCATGCACATGACTGTACCAACTCAGATGTTCATTTCTGAGTAAGCCTAAAAACTTTGTTTCACTAACTTTTTTTTTCGAGCAACTCCAAATAAACGTCATTTTCCGTCGTAAGTAAGCGGCATATTTTTGTCAGTGAAAATTATAAAATTACTTATAAAAAGTTTGGGATTATTTCATTTATGTGTAACCAGTAAGAGAGCGTATAAGAGTGCGATTAGCTGTTTGGTATAAATCTTTCTCAGTCTTAGTCGCTATGAAAATATTTGTGTCGTCTGCGTAGAGGACACATTTTTTCTGTACTGGATCGATTATGAACACAATGAACAAAAAAGTGCCTAATATTGACCCTCGTGGGATACCTGTGCTGATAGCTTTTTCATGAGAATTTCGTCAATTGATCTACATATACTGTTGCCTATTCATGAGATAGCTTTGTGTTACTTGTTTGGAGTGCCCTGAATATCATAGCTCTCCAGTTTTGATAACAATTGCTTTTCATTATTACATGAAATGTTTTCTCTCAAGTCAGTAAACATGCCCATGGTGAGGAGCCTATTTTCAATATTTTGTCTAATTTTTGCCGTTAGAGTAAGCAAGGCCAGTTCTGTACAATTGTCTTTAAGGTAGCCATATTATGCTCTTGATAACAAATATCTTGTTTTGTAAATTTTCAATGTTGTAAAATTTTAAATCCCAAAGTGTGGTGGCAGGTGCACTTATTTTTTACGTCCTTCATGCGCTGTGCTTCAGCTTGGACCTGCAGTAGCTGTCTCGGAAGTATTTTCACAATGTCAAGAGTATCACACCTGACTAGGCACAATAACAATTGCCTAGTCAGGCATGTGCTATCATTTGAAATGCGTCATGTTTTGGAATCAACATGATGCAAGCGTCCCGAGGGAGCATTCGCCTTTAGTTAAACAGGTGCATTTTTCGAAATGGTCATACTCATGCAAAGCAGGTCAGCATGTTTATTAGGTCGTGTATGCTCTTGTGCACACCATCTCAGAGACTGCAACTGCCGCAATGTATCGCTAATCAAGGTTGGCTGCAGATGCGCTCTACACAGTCGTTGATGTGGCTTTAAACTGTTCTGCTTGATGGCCCAAATATGTTTCCATGTTGCTAGAAAGCTGTCTAAGAGCTGTTGATAGAGCTGTTGATGATACAATACATAAACAGTAGCACTTGAGACGCGAGTTGATTAACCCTTCAGTATTGAAACCATTCTGCCACGTGCAACAGCTTGATACGCATACTATTCTCGTATAGAGGCCTTTATGACCAATGCCCCAGTTACCTACCATTTACCCAACCCTGTGCAAGTCTGCTCCATCTTATGCATGCAAATTTTCTCTGCCTCTCTCAGCTTTTTTTCACTTGTTTTTTTTCGCCACTGAACCTGTCTAACTGGTTATTTTTTCTTTCATTCTGACATGTCTCCTTTTTTATATAATTGTGTGGTACCCATTTCTGGTACATAAGCATTGTGCAGATATTGCCACAAGCTTGCTAAGCAAGAGATCTTCTTTATCTTTGATTACGCCCACAATTTCACAGAATCATTATTCATGGTCATGTTTTCAGAGCTTTCTTATATTTTTTTTCGTTCGTTCTCTTATGGTAGGGTGCGCAGTCAGATTCATTCCTGGTTAGGCTTCGGACTATCATTTTCTTTCTTTTTATTTATTTCGTTTGTATTTACTCATAGAACTTAGTCTTTTCTTTGCTTTGGCCTCTTTTTCTGTTAAATAGCTTATTTGTGAGCTGTAGAGCTCATATAAAGTAGAGTCTTCTGCAAACTCTAGTTTGTTGCTGGAACTACTGATAATATTACCCTACTTTCAGATTGTGCATTTGTTAGCAATTCACTACTGTCAAGCTCCGTCCTATTTTTCCAATAAAAAGAGTGGGCATGGGAGCAGCTTCGACAGCTTATCTGAGATGTCGCGCCTTTGCCCGTTACATGCTTTCCTTTCGATGTGCGTTCTATGGCCTCC